>APFE031000843.1:0-46094 GCA_000404065.3 Pinus taeda | reverse complement strand
AGACATCGAAGAAGATGAAGGCTACCCTCAACAGCAGAATGATGAAGAACCTCAAGAAGAACCTGAAGAAGAATCAGAAGAGCAGACAAGAATAAAAGAAAAGACTCCATCCAGACATGTTCAGAAGAATCATCCAGAATCTCAGATTATGGGGCAGAAAGAAGCAGGTGTACAAACAAGAAGAACAGTTGCAGAAGCCTCAAGCTATTTGGCATTACTCTCCTCTACTGAACCACAAAATGTGAAAGAGGGATGCAAAGATGAATGTTGGATAAAAGCAATGGATGAAGAACTTGAGCAAATCGAAAGGAACAACACTTGGGAACTGGTTCCTAGACCAAAGGATAAGAATGTTATCGGAACAAAAGGGTCTTCAAAAATAAATTGAATGAAAATGGAGAAGTAATTAGAAACAAGGCCAGACTTGTTTGTAAAGGGTATGCGCAGCAAGAAGGAATAGACTTTGAAGAAACATTTGCTCCTGTTGCAAGACTTGAGGCCATCCGAATGTTCTTTGCTCTCTCTAGTTTTCAAAACTTCAAAGTATTTCAAATGGACGTGAAATCAGCCTTTCTGAATGGAGACTTGGAAGAAGAAGTATACATTGAACAGCCATATGGGTTCATTCTTGGAAATGATCCAAATCTTGTATGCAGATTGAAAAAGGCTCTCTATGGGCTCAAACAAGCTCCAAGGGCTTGGTACTATCGTTTGGATAAATATCTTCATCAACAAGGTTTTCAAAAGGATCAGCAGATAGCAATCTTTATATAAAAGTTGAAAATGACAAATTGCTAATACTTGTTGTGTATGTAGATGACATTATTTTTGGCAGCAATGAAGAAGATATGAGTCAAAGCTTTGCCTTGGTTATGCAGAAAGAATTTGAAATGTCCTCGCTGGGAGAACTGACATATTTCCTTGGTTTGCAAATCCAACAAAAAGAAGGAGGAATCTTTTTATCTAAACCAAGTATCTCAAACAGATTTTGAAGAAATATGGCATGGAAGATGCAAAACCAGTATGTACACCCATGGTCACAGGATGTAGCCTCAGTGCAAATGATGAATCTGCAGCAGTACATCAACCAACCTACAGATCTATGATCGGAAGTCTACTTTATTTGACAGGTACCCGACTGGACATCATGCATGCAGTAGGAATAGTTGGTAGATTTCAGGCAAATCCAAAGGAGACTCATCTTCAGGCAGTAAAGAGAATTTTCAAATATCTTCAAGGGACACAAAATTATGGCTTATGGTATCCTAGAGATACAGATCTCACACTTCATGCTTATACAGATGCAGATTGGGCGGGAAGCGTGGATGACAGGAAGAGCACAAGTGGTGGTGCATTCTTTATGGGTTCCAGATTAGTATCTTGGTTCAGCAAGAAACAAAGTTCAATTGCCTTATCTACAGCCGAATCGGAATATGTTGTTGCTGCATCTTGTTGCACTCAACTCCTTTGGATGATGCAGACCTTGCAGGATTTTCAAATCACTTGTACACCACCTATTTCTATCTTATGCGATAACACAAGTGCAATCAGCATCTGAAAAAATCCTGTCATGCATTCAAAAACCAAGCACATACCAATCAAGTATCATTTTCTCTGGGAACAAGTGCTTGAACAAAAGGTCAAGTTGGAGTATGTTCCTTCTAAGGAACAAGTTGCTGATATTCTCACAAAACCATTGCCCAGGGAGACTTTTGAATACCTCAGGCAAAAGCTGGGGGTTGTTGATGCATCATCTTATTGTTGAGACTCTTCTGATTGTTGGTTGTACGCATGATTCATCTAGGGTATATGCGTACATGTGCTGGGTTGCGGCACAGGTTCAGGGGGAGCATATAATGGATTGTTTGGATATTTGGAGGATGTACAAAAGGAGATCATGGAAGTTGGTCTGAATATAGTTGCAATATGTCTCTATCTCTTTCTTGGTCATTGATGGTGTCTGGTGGATTATGGTTCTTCATATTTAGGGGGAGCATGTTCTTAGGGGGAGCATAACCCTTTGCCCTTGATGTCAAAGGGGGAGAATGACACTGAAGTTTTTAAGGTTGCCATCAAGTCCAAAGGGGGAGATTGTTGGCATTATGTTTCTGGTATGGTTATATGTTACAGATGTTGTACTTGATGGCAACACCCCTAGCAAGGCTCTCAATTTGTTGAAAATTAAGAAGTACGCAGGAGAACAGTTCAGAAGATGCGTACCCGCAGGTACGCCATGCAGGGACCGCGGCCAGACACGCAGGTCAGCCGTTCAGGAGGTGCGCACCCCTAGTGCACTCTTTTCAAGGCAGAGAAAAGCACATGTGGGGTTTCTTATGTATTTAGCCGACGGTATTTGTGATATTATGGTTTTGGCTCGTGGTATTGATCCATGATTTTAGGAGGAGCTTGCCTATATAAAGCAAAGGAGTTTCCTTGGCTAAGCATCTTTGAAAATTGAATATCTTAAGATCTGAAATATTGGGTTATTGTTTCAAAAGTTTGATCTATATGAAAGTGAGGTGGAAAGCGAATCTGTGAAGGGTGATCTCTCTAGCGCATGATCAGATCTGGGCATCCGACTAACTGTAGCACACTGGTGATCAGCAAATTCGACCCTAATCAGAAGTACGCAGGTGTTTAACGGTGCCTCTGCGTGGGTACGCAACACAGAAACAAGCGAACAGCATGGGTACGCAGAGCAGAAGAAGGGTAACTGCGTGGGTACGCAGAGCAGAAACAAGCGAACTGCGTGGGTACGCAGAGCAGCAGTGGTTAAGGTGTGTACGCACAGTCAAAGTACACGGCGCGATAGTCTTTCTGGGTTCGTGACTACTGTGGCAGTACGCGGCGCGATAATGCATATGGGTGCGTACTGTACACAGCACGGTAGAGAAGCAGTGCGTGGGCACGCAGTGCAGCAAAAGAAACTCTGCGGGTATACGCAGAGAAGCAAAGGGTGAAGTGCGTAGTGATGCAGGCCAGAGAAAGGAAAGTTGCGTATCTGTCTCATGACTATCTGTTGACTGAATTTTTCTGTTGATAAGGTGTTCTGGGTTTAGTTCTGTTTTGTTGATCTGGTTACTATTGTTGACTGTGAAATCTACATGTACTTGATGATCATTTGATGTTTATAAGAAAAGAAGTAGGGTGTAGTAGCTCCCTTCCAGGGGAGACTGGAAAATGAGAGAGAGTTGTAGCTCTTTGCAGGTTGTAGCCTGCGTACTGGTAAAGGACTGCACCAGTACAAGACCATTGTAAAAGGAGTTTCTAATTTGAAAGAAGATAGAGACATTTTGCAGCAGGTGGTTTTCACCCACATTGGGTTTCCACCTTATATCTGGTGTTCTTTGATGTGACTGTCTGTTTTCTTGTTCATGCTCATTATTTTATGGTACTGATATGCAAAAATAATTCAAAGTGTAAATAAGGAAAATTTGGTAAAAGAACTAGATATATATTGATTCACCCCCCCCCCCCCCTCTCAGTATTATTTTCAACATTTTATGTGTTTTTATGTGAATTTAACATGCATCTAATTTATTGTGTGTGAGTGTGGCAGCGAACAGGTGGTGTTAGAGGGTGGTTTTGGAGCTTAGGAGGATGTATGATGGTGTGGATGGGTCCTACGAGGTCTTAGGTGGCCTTTTGGAGGCTTTTACCACACTCAGCCTTCAAAAGGAATGTTGGGTTGTGTTATATTCTTTCCACAACTAGCCCATGTAGTTAACCAGGGGTTAAAAGGGGGGGGTCATAGGGGGTTTGAGGTGTACCCGTTGTTAGTGTCAGTGTCTTCACACTTCCATCGATGATCAAATTTCTCTTTTGCATGCATCTTAGGTGTCTCATTCGATTAGCTGCATTCCATTAGGTCATGGATCAACTGATGGTAGTGGTTTCATGTTAGTTTCCCTCATGACATTCACCTACTGACTTGTTTACACATTATTTTTTTTAGTCATTCATAGTCATCCTATTTCATTTCATGTATAACAAATAGTCCTAGGGTTTAGTCCCATTAGGTCTTAGGGTTTGTCAATCATGCTCAAATAAAGAGGTCAGCAGGCACATGAAGGTTCATAAAATCATAAATATACTTTTGATATGCGCAATAAATCTTTTTCACCTCAAAACTCTGTTTTGAGGTGAAAACAGTGTTTTTCCATTTTTGTAAAAATTTCATGTAATTTAATTGTTTCTATATGTAATAAGCACTCAGCAGCTGTTTCTGGTCACTTTCGTAACTCCTGCCACCGCAAAAGCAAAAACATTAAGACATCAGTCCATCAAATTGCCAAGAAAAAGAGTCAAACTTCAAACTGAAAAACTAAGTTTTTGAAAAAGTGACTAAGACTTTAGAAAAGTGGGTTTGCAATGAAGAAAAATTAAATTGTATGATATATAAAGAAAATTCATGCTAGCAAGTCATTTCATTGTGCAAAAAGTCAAGTGGAGAGCTAAAATCGCATTTCGAGGGAGATTGAGCAAAGGAGGAAGAAAACTCGAAATTCGCAGCAAGTTTGCCTGTCATTGTGCATCAAAGGGTTGGTGCTACACATCAGGTAGCTTTTCCCAGTGTAAAATACATTGGCGCTGTGCATCAGGCAGGCACTACGCATTGGGCTTAGTGCGCTACGCATTGACCAGGGAGGCTTTAAAATCACACAACTTCATCTCAAATCCTCCCAAATGCTACATTCACCTCCTAACAAGTAAGTATTCATATATCCTAAGCTTAAATAGGGTTTTACATGTTTGGTTCATGATTTTTTCTTCCTAAAGGTCAAACCCTAGCTTGCTTCTATGCTCTAGTTCACATCATTGCAAAATCATAATCCCTTGTCCCTTTTCCCAACTTCATTGCACTAAAAATACCCCTTGATTCTATTTTCCCTTTCCCTATTTCCCTATGAAATTAATCCCCTATATTAAACCCTAAGTCCCTCATAAATCAAAACTCTAGTTCCCCAAATCCTTCCCTTCATTCCCCTACCTCATCTCATTACTATTGTCCCATTTACAAAATCTCTTCATACTCACCTTTTGTTCCCACCTATTATCCATTATTTACCATATCATCACCATATCCATTATTCTCGTAGAGACAAGCATGGAAAGAAGCAGTGAATCATATTTTGAAGAGGACACACTTAGTGATAGCTCAAGAGAAAGAAATGTGTAGTATAAGAAGCCTCACAATGGTGGAAAAATCATCAGGGAGGAACCTATCAGCATGAGTGAACTCCTTGCTTGCCCACTAGCCACCACATGTTTCAAATACCAGTCCTGTTTTGAGTTTTGTGAAATGGTTGAGAGGGTCAAATATCACCATGAGTTAGCAAGGCAGTTTGTGATAAACATGGATAGCAATAGGGTACATCTTGCTAGGGCAAACTTCATTCTTTCACCTACTATCATTGCAAAGGTCAAATATCACCATGAGTTAGCAAGCCAGTTTGTGATAAACATGGATAGCAATAGGGTACATCTTGCTGGGGCAAACTTCATTCTTTCACCTACTATCATTGCAAAGGCCACAAGAATTTCAAATGTAGGGGAAAGGTGGAACAAAAGGCAAAATATTAGTAAGCAACATTATGAGCCTTATATCAAGGCCAAGTACCATGGCAAACTCAACAAGGTGTTTCCTTTTAAATTCTTGGAGGACCGGTATGTTCCAATCATGAAACTTATCATCAAATACTTTACATGTGAGGGTAGGTTCTCCATACTTTATGCCTACCATATCAGATTTCTCATGCACTTCACCAGGGTTAGAATGATAAGCATCCCTTATTTCATATGCAAAAACATAAAGAGGATGACAGTGATTGCAAAGAGAAAACCATATCCACAGCAACTCAATAGCATTTATCATTTTTCTGTCATCAAAATTATTGTTTTGCATAAGCTCACTCATTTTGGAATGCCATGGGAAACTTTCATTGCCCATGAGTGCTTTAAGGGGCCTCAAATATTTTTAGATCCCCAAGAGGAAGGTGAAACTTCATGGCAACAAAAAGAGCCTAAAAATCAAACAGAGGAGGTTCTTGTTCCTATGTTTATCACCTATGAAAGAGGCACTAGGATGCTCTTTGCAGCTGCCAAGCGAGTACTATCTCCACAAGGGGTGGAAGGGGTCTCATTTTCTTCACCAGACCACAGGCAAATGCTATCTCCATCAGGGGTGGAAGGGGCTTTGCCTTCTTCTCCAGCTATACAAGTTGGCCAACAGTCAAAGAGCAGAGACAAAGGGAAGCAAAATATGCATGAGGAGAACCCTCCTGAAGGGAAAGACAGAGAGTTTGTTTTGATTGAGGAGGATGTCACTGGTTTGGGCTCTCAAAGCTCAAGACTCAAGGACACAATTATCAAAGAGAAGGAGGCTGAAATAAAAGCCTTATCACTTAACCTTGAGAGGGTGAAATGGATCATCAACTTTCTTGAGCAGGAAAACAAGTAGTTGACAGATAAGCAAGCCATTATGGAGCTACAAATGATTAGGGAAGATAGGCAAGGGGGCAAAGAAAAGAAAGATCGAGATGACCTCCCTTAAGCAAGAAATTGAAAATGACTGAGAGACATGGTTGGAAAGGGTGAACATTCACCTTGAGAATTTGCTTGAGAAAGCCAACAAAGAGAAGAAAATTTTGTGCCATATGGCCTATCATTACTTAACTCGGAACAAGATTTGCAAAACAAGGGTAAGAGGCTAAAAGCTAAGTTAAGGAGAGCCTTGAGGGCCAAGAAAGAACATGATAAACTCAAAATCTTGGCTAAAGCTTCATTAGCTTAGCAAAGCACTTAATTAGGTTACCTCTTGCCAAATTTGAGGAAATTTTGGAGACTTTTTGTCATTTTGCATTTTTGTAAATGGAAACACAGGAAATTTCAGCTGATGCGTAGCACCATTGGCACTGTGCATTGAATTGGTGCACCCTTTTTCCAAATGGCTTGTAGTTTTGGATTTAGCATGAAACAAAAACCAAACCCAAAAAATTCCATCAACTTTGGAGAAGCTCTGGGCCACCAAAAGGGCAAAAAACACTCAAAAAATGCCCTCTCTGCCACTTTTTGGACCCACATGAAGAAGTCTTGGGAGAAATGAGCTTTGAAGGGGAAAATCAACTCCAAATTAGTAAATTCAAGATGTTCCAGAAACTAGATAGGCAGCACTTTCCAACAAGCTATATTGTACCTCATTTGGTGAAGTGGAAGGCCTCCAAAAGTAGTCTTGAAGCGGCACTATGCAACAGGCTTAGGGTGTTGTGCATCAGGGAAATTTTTGTCAATTTTGCCTAAAACTCAAAATTTCGCCCAGTTTCTTCAGTGGTTGACTTTTCTTCTTTTTTTGGTAAATGTATGCATGGTAAATTATGTATTTGATGTAAGTATGTATGAAAATCACCTCATAGGATAGATACATCAAGTTCCAAGTGATTTTGAGTTGTAATGAATTGGTTTCCTAAGTTTTAGAGGCAAGTTGTTCCACTGCCTACTTTTGTGTTCCTAGTTTAGATGTGGTTGAAACCACCCCTTTTCTCATGGATTCGACCTTGATAGCTAGCATGGATGGTTTCCTTGCCTATATTATGTAATTTCTTAGTCATTTGTAAAGGTTGGACTTTGGCAAAAGTGTTGGCACTCATTGAACATTTGTATCAACAATTTAGCAAGGAATAAAACCAGGTTTCATAGCTATTTTTGTGGGATTCTTGTGACAGTGAGTTTATGTATTGTTTCTTCTTTGTAATGAGTTTTTCTTATGTTTTATATGTATCCAATTCCATATTTCTCTTCTAAAACTAAATGAATCAAGGTGAATAGACAAAATACACTACTATGCTTTGTCTTGGGAATGCATTTGGTTTTCAATGTTTTCAACTGTTTGAACATGATTCATAGTTTCTTTATGCCTGCCTCAACTCCTCAACTATCTTAATCTACCATCTTAATCCATTGCTACTACATAAACTCTTGTCTACCTCGCCCCACAGAACATGACTGCATCCCTGAGTTGATTTCCCAGACCCAATCTGCCTTCTCCAATTGATTCAGCAACCAAAACCTAAAAATAAAACCAGAAACCCTGAGTTACTATACCTAGCCTAAAATCTACATTAAATTCAGTCATCTCAAGCCCTAATTGCCAATATCCTAATTGATATTGACAAGGAGAGAGCCCTCTCCTGACCTGGTAGGGCTAGCTACCAGGTTAAGCATGGTAAGATGTTACCCTAGACCTGCCTTCCTTCAACCTGAGGTAGATTTAGGCACTAACATAGTGGCAGCCATACTGGGGAAGAACTGAAATATATTGCCCTAGTACTTTTAAAACAAATTTTAAACTTTTGGATGATAGGTTTAGAATTCATTAGGCTAAAAAAATTGTAATGTCCATTTGAATTTTAGGGAAAAATCAAACACACTGGCTTCAAGAAGATACACTAGGGCCAATCTTGATCCTGATCCTCCTCCTGTGTTTGAAAATCCTAATCTCATTCCAAGAATGCTCAGGAAAGAAAGTTCATTGAGTCCTAGACCAGCTTTCAGATCTCATTCATGCCCAATCGAGTTTCAATATCTTGAAGATCTCCCTTTTGATGAACATTTTGATCTTTCTTTGTTTGAAACCAAATTTGAATCTGCGATTGGTGATACTTTTTAAATCCAAAATTTGTTGAAGACCTTGAAACCAAAAGGGTGAATCAATCAATTGATGATTATATCTTAAATTCTCTTCAATCAGCCATTGTAGCTACCAATATCCCTGAGCTTCTAGAATCAGCATCTGCTACTCTTGGTCCATCTGCTTTCTCATCTAGCTCTGAGGTTCATTCTCAACCTCAATTTATCCCTACCCTTCCCATTCAACCAAGCATATCTGATCAGAGATCTGTCACCTCTACTCCTCCTTCAACCCCTCAATCACCCATCACATCAACTGCCCTTGTTGTTATAAATCCTCCTGTTTCCCAAAGGCTAGTTTCCAATCCACCTCGAGTAATGGCTGCCAGATATGCACTTCTCGTTCTGCCACAGAACTTGGATGTTATGCCTGTTGATTACCAAAGTAAGATACCATTATTTGATGCTACTCAAGGTATCACAGCGCAACAACATGTTGACAGAATGAACAACTTCTTTGATCTTCATGAGATAGATGAAGAGAATGTAACCATACGATTGTTTGTGTAAAGTTTTGGAGGCAAGGTTCGGAAGTAATTCAGAGCACTACTCACAGGGACTATCAATACATTTCCGATTCTCCACAAACAATTCCTGGATTGTTGCGAGGTAAATAAAAATGCACTCCAAATTCTTTCCGAGTACGAAAATAGAAAGAGGAATGCTGGTGAAAGTGTTCAGGATTACTATGTGAGATTCAATATTGTCTATAATGCTATTCTAGCTAATATCAAGCCACTGATGGGGTTGGCTTTGATAAAATTTCCCGATGGTTTTGATGCCAACATGGCATACCAATTGAGAGAACGAGATCCTGCTACATTGGAGGATATGCAGAAAAATGTTGTGAGTGTGGAGGCAAATCGGCTAGCTAAAAGAGCTAGGATGAAGATGGAAAAGGAAGTGACCATAAAGGAAGAGGCTTCTTCCTCAAATGTAAAGGTTGATCATTTGCTTCGTAAAATTGAGAAAATGTTTGACAGATTGACAATTGCAGATAAGCCCGTGGCACCAATCAGAAATCCAAATTTCTGCGGTCAGCAGTAACCACAGTTCAAGATCAAACAGAGGGAGCAAAGAGCACAAGATCAATCAGCACATCAGCAAGTCAAAACACCGCTTCAGTAGAATTATGTGCATGGCCCAGAGTCAGAGGATGATGAATATCCAATAAGAGAGGAAAATGACTTTTTTACAACATATGGTTTGCCTATCTATATCACCGAGGATGAGGAATATTCTGAGATCTTGGCTGTACAGAAAGATGAGGATTTTATACTAGCCAATGAAACAGTCCTAGAAGAAGAATCAGATGAATATCAGAGGGGATATATGAATTCACTGACAACGCAGCAAAGACAACATTCACTTAGGAGCAGGGATGTACCAATCAATCCGGTCCAAAAGCGAAAGGAAGCGGCACAGACTAAGAATGATTCTTCAAATGTTCATAAAAAAGGAAAGGAGCCAGTAGATCCTACTTCCAGCAAAGTACAATTTGTAAATGAGAAGACAAATCAGCCAAGTACAACAAAGGAAAAGCTTGAAAAGAAGGATTCTTCGGTCATAGAGGTAGATAAAATTACAACCTTTAGCTTAGATAATGAGATTGCTAAGTTAAAAGTGTCAATACCTCTGACATAATTAATGAAGAATAACAGTTATAAGAGTCAAGTGTCAAAGATTTTGATTGTAGATCCCCTGTCTGACATGGTTAATGTGGAGGATGACCAACCCGAGGTTATTTTTGGTCTTGCATTAGAAGGCCAATCTGAGGATAGTGAAGTAGCCCCGTTTTACATCAGCCTTAGATTGCATGAGTATGTCTTGCACAATGCCATGTTTGATTCAGGAGCATCCCACAATCTGATGCCAAAGGCAATTATGGAAAATTGGGTCTTAACATCACTTGTAAATATCATGATCTTTATTCTTTTGATTTCGGTAGGGTCAGATGTATTGGTCTCATCAAGGATTTGGTTGTGACTGTAGATCAAATTCCAGCAAAAAATGTTCTCATGGATGTAGTTGTGGCAAACATTCCCCCTAGATTTGGCATGCTTTCATCTAGTTCGTGGGGTGAAAAACTGAAAGGGACATTGCAATTAGACTTCTCCTATGCCACTATTCCCGTGTTTGGTTAGCTGAGAAAATTATATAGGGAGAAAAAGATGAAGTATATGATCACAAGCAAGGAGAAACCTTTGAATCATCCAATTAACTTTGTACATACAGATTTAGAATCTTTTGTTCTTTATTCAGATAGTGGTTTTAATGATGTAAATAGCCAGTTAGCTGAAATAGAATATGTTCTAGAGATAACAGAAAATTTCAGGGTAGTACTTGATCAAGAGAGACAAAAGCTTACAAGTATCGCTGAGCAGTCTACATTCCGCCAACAGTAGAAAATGGATGGACAATAGCCAAAGGTAGAAGAGCAGACCGAATTACAGCTCTTGGAGGAAGAAGACGGTTTATGGAATATGGATTTGGATGAAGTAGTAGGTAAGGATGGTGCAGGTATTGGGATTTGGATACACAGCCCTGTTTTCCTACCAAATAAAGTCCCAAGCAATGTAAGAATTTGTTCATATAAATTGTCTTTCGATTGTTCCAACAATGAAGCCAAGTATGAGGCACTAATTGCAGGGTTGAAGATACTCAAGAAGCTGAATGCAAAGAGAATTTCAGTTTATGGAGACTCAGAATTAGTAATCAAACAAGTCAAGGGTGAATACCAAGCCAAACAACTGCGAATGAGGGCCTACCGTAATGCAGTTTTAGATATTTTGAGGTTGCTTCCAGATTATACCTTGACATGTGTCCCTCGTACACAAAATGTCATTGCAGATTCTCTTGCTACAACTGCAAGTAATTTGAAGATCCCAATGAATTCAAATAATAAGTTTGAAATTCATGTGAAGCATCGCCCAGCTGTTCCTGATAATCTGAGATACTGGCAGGTGTTTCAGGATGAAAAATAAATTGATGATTTTCTACTAAATGAAGGCAAGTATAAAGACACCTCTATAGATGGTGAGTGAAATGATGGTGAACTAGAAATAGAGGTAAATCAGATGGAAGTCTTACAATTGAAAGACAATGTCATCCCTAAAGGCCTTATACCTTTAGAGGAACTATTTGATCAGATGATGTAGCCTGAAAGCCAAGCTTAGTGCCAACCGAGAAGGGTGTTAAAGATGTAAATATTGGAACAGCCGAGAATCCAAAGATGGTGAAGTTGTCAAAGGCATTATCTCCTCAGGTAAAAGCTAAATACATTAGTTTATTGTCTTCATTTTCTGAGGTATTCGCTTGGGATTACACAAATTTAAAGGAGTATGACAAAAGTATAATTCAACATATAATTCCTATTAAGCCAAATTAGAAGTCGTTTCGCCAAAAGCTGAGAAGGATAAATCCGAAGTTGTTGTCATCAATAGAAAAAGAGGTAAATCGATTGTACAAGGCTGGTATAATCGTTCTGATCAGATTTTCAGAGTGGATCTCCAATCTGGTTCCTATGAGGAAAAAGATAGATGAGATCAGATTGTGCATAGATTTCAGAAATTTGAATAAAATGTCATTAAAAGATAACTACCTGCTGCTGAAAATGGACCACATTCTCCAGAGAGTAGTTGGAGCATCTCGTATGTTTCTGCTCAATGGATATTCAGGGTACAATCAAATTTTGGTACATGAAGATGATAGGGACAAGATAGCATTCACCACTCCTTGGGGAACATTCCACTATGCCAAGATGTTGTTTGGTTTAAAGAATGTTGGAGCAACATTTCAGCGTGCCATGGACATTGTCTTCGCAAATGAAAAAGATGTGTTTTTAGTAGTATATCTTGATGATTTGATTGTCTTTTCAAATTCAGATGAAGAGCATATTTACCATCTTAAAGTTGTTTTTTAGCGTTGCAGAAAATATGGAATATCACTCAATCCCAAAACGAGACTTTTTGCTATGGATGAAGGGAAGCTACTCGGTCACATAATATCAAAGGAAGGAATCTGCATCGATCCTGCAAGGGTGAAAGCTATACAGAAGATATATTTTCCTCGTAATAAGAAAGAGATCTAGGCATTTAACAATAAGATGAATTTCTTACGTCAATTTGTGCCTAATCTAGCTGAACACTTGAGGGAAATTACTAATATGTTGAAGAAGGATAGTGTGGTCAAGTGGACTGAGGACGCTATGACGTCTTTTAACCTGGTAAAGTTGGCTCTATCTTCAGCCCCGATTTTGATCAGTCCGGATTATTCACAGTATTTCATATTATTCTCATTCACTTTTGAACATATTATGGCAACAATTCTAATGCAGAAAAGAGATCAGCTAGAAAAACCAATTGCCTTTTTCAGTAGGACAATTAGGGATGCAGCCTTGAAATACAACATCATTGACAAGCAAGCTCTTGCCTTAGTTAAAGCTTTGAAAGATTTCCGGGTATATATTCTGCACTCTCATATCCTTTATTACATCCCTAATGTAGCAGTTAAAGATGTTTTAGTACAAACAAATCTAGAAGGAAGGCGGGGAAAATGGATCGCAACATTGCTAGAATATGACTTGGAGATAAAGCCTACAAAGCTAATCAAGGGGCAGGGTCTAGAAAAGTTAATGGCGGAGTCCAATCTACATGCATTCGATATAAATCTGATTGCAGCCATGTCTGAAGAAGAAGAAGATAGTTCGCTGATTCAGGTATCTGAAATTTTTCTCCAATCTCCTTGGTATTCAGATGTTGTGTACATGCTTTAGCATCATTCACCACCACCGGGGATGGCTAGAAATAAAGGTAGAACTCTAAAATTTAAGGCTGCTATATTTTGCATTTTGAATAATGCACTTTATTGGAAGGATCCCGGAGGCATTTTGCTAAATTGCTCAACTGAAGATGAAGCCCAATAGGTCATGAGTGATTTTCATAAGGGAGACTATGAAGGTCACTTATTTTGGAAGACGACAGCTAAAAAAAATTTTGAGAGCAGGTTACTACTAGCCTACCTTGTTTGCCGATGTTTAAAAAACTGTCACAAGCTATCATGAATGCCAGATTTTTCAAGGAAGAAGAAATTTGCAGCCTCTACCCCTCAAGCCTGTTGAAGTTAGTGCACCATTTTAGCAATGGGGCCTAGATTTCATTGGAGAGATTCATCCCACATCTTCAGCTCAACACAAGTGGATTTTGACAGCAACAGATTATTTCACAAAGTGGATTGAGGCAATCCCCACTCGGCAAGCCATGGACTCAGTAATAATTCAGTTTCTTGAAACAAATAGTTTGTCACATTTTGGTTGTCCTAACAAACTTGTTATAGATAATGCAGTTGCTTTCAAGTCCAAAAATATGATTGACTTTTGTAGAAAATACAAAATTACCTTAGGACATTCTACTGCATATTATCTGCAAGGTAACGGATTGGTTGAATCCTCAAACAAGTCATTGGTCAACATCATTAAAAAGCTACTGGAAACCAATAAGAAGAGTTGGCATAAAAAATTGGTTAATGCACTATGGGTTGATAGGGTAAGCCAAAAGAAGTCAATAGGAATGTCTCCGTTCGAGATTGTATACAATATTGACACGGTATTCCTGACATCTCTTGCAGTCCCGGCTGTAAAATTTTTGTAGGAAGCTGGTAGTGAGGAAGATCATATTTAGCAGAGAATAAGTCAAATGATCCATTTACAGCAGACGAGAGAGGAAGTCTTTCAGAATACCTTTAGACTACAGGAGAGAATTAAAAAGATTTATGATCGAAAGGCAAAGGCGGACAAATTTCAGATTGAAGACATAGTGTTATGGTGGGATGCTAGAAATGAGGATAAAGGAAAGCACGGCAAGTTTGATAACCTGTGGAAGGGACCATACATAATTGCTGCATATAGAGGGCAAAATGCTTTTCTACTCAAAGAAATGAAGGGGGAAGATTGTCCAGGAGGACCAGTAAATGGTCGACTTCTGAAATGGTACTATCTCTAAGGAGTTTTTTGCTATCACATTTGTCATTATACATACCATTTTGTTCCTTTCATTGCAAAGTTTGCACTGTCACCATTCATTTAGCTTGGGGCCCGAAGTGAAGGCTATAAAGTTGAATGTCAAGCTTCAGTTTTTGATTATTTAGTGTCAGTTGTTTTAGTTAGTCTCAGTTGAGTCGGTTTAGCTATGAGTCTTGAGTCAAGGTGTTTGTTTTGGTGTTCTAAAGTTATTGACTCCATATTACCCAATGGATGAAGGCACTAGTCTGCTTTTCCAAAGATCTGTGGTTCTTGGCACCTCCAAGGAGCTACCATCCCCATTGGAGCCAATGTTAGTGTCAGTGTCTTCACACTTCCATTGGTGATCAAATTGCTCTTTTGCACGTATATTAGGTGTCTCATTCGATCATTTGCATTCCATTAGGTCATGGATCAACTGATGGTAGTGGTTTCATGTCAGTTTCCCTCATGGCATTCACCTACTGACCTGTTTACACATTGTTCTTTTAGTCATTCACTGTCATCCTATTTCATTTCATGTATAACAACTAGTTCTAGGGTTTAGTCTCATTAGGTCTTAGGGTTTGTCAATCATGCTCAAATAAAGAGGTCAACAGGCACATGAAGGTTCATAAAATCATAAATTTACTTCTGATATGCTCAATAAATATTTTTCACCACAAAACTTTGTTTTGAGGTGAAAATAGAGTTTTTCCATTTTTGTAAAAATTTCATGTAATTTAATTGTTTCTATATGTAATAAGCACTTAGCAGTTGTTCTTGGTCACCTTACCAACTCCTGCCACTGCAAAAGCAAAAAAAATCAAGACATCAATCCATCAAATTGCCAAGAAAAAGAGTCAAACTTCAGATTGAAAACCAAAGTTTTTGAAAAAGTTACCAAGACTTTAGAAAAGCGGGTTTGCAATGAAGAAAAATTAAAGTTTATGATATATAAAGGAAATTCATGCTAGCAAGTCATTCCATTGTGCAAAAATTCAAGTGGAGAGCCAAAATCGCGTTTTGAGGGAAGATTGAGCAAAGGAGGAAGAAAACTTGAAATTTGCAGCAAGTTTGCCTGGCGTTGCGCATTAGAGGGTCAGTGTTGCGCATCAGGAAAATTTTCCAAGTGTAAAAATACACTGGCACTGCGCATCAGGCAGGTGCTACACATTGGGCTCAATGCGCTGCGCATTGGCTAGAGAGGCTTCAAAATCACACAACTTCATCTCAAATCCTCCCAAATGCTACATTCACCTCCTAACAAGTAAGCATTTATATATCCTAAGCTTAAATAGGGTTTTGCATGTTTGGTTCATGATTTTTTCTTCCTAAAGGTCAAAGTCTAGCTTGCTTCTATGCTCTAGTTCACATCATTGAAAAACCACAATCCCTTGTCCCTTTTCCCAACTTCATTTCACTATAACTACCCCTTGATTCTATTTTCCCTTTCCCTATTTCCATAAGAAACTAATCCCCTATATTAAACCCTAAGTCCCTCATAAATCAAAACCTTAGTTCCCCAAATCCTTCCCTTCATTCCCCTACCTCATCTCATTACTACTGTTCCATTTACAAAATCTCTTCATACTCACCTTTTGTTCCCACCTATTATCCATTATTTACCATATCATCACCATATCCATTATTCTCATAGAGACAAGCATGTTAAGAAGCAGTGAATTAGATTTTGAAGAGGACACACTTAGTGATAGCTCAAGAGAAAGAAATGTGTAGTACAGGAAGTCTCACAAGGGTGGAAAAATCATCAGGGAGGAACCTATCAACATGAGTGAACTCCTTGCTTGCCCACTAGCCACCACATGTTTCAGATACCAGCCCTATTTTGAGTTTTGTGAAATGGTTGAGAGGGTCAAATATCACCATGAGTTAGCAAGGAAGTTTGTGACAAACATGGATAGCAATAGGGTACATCTTGTTGGGGAAAACTTAACTCTTTCACCTACTATCATTGTGGAGGCCACACGAATTCTAGATGTAGGGGAAACATGGAAAAAAAGGCAAAATATTAGTAAGCAGCGTTATGAGCCTTATATCAAGGCCAAGTACCATGGCAAACTCAGCAGGGTGTTTCCTTTTAAATTCCTGGAGGACCGGTATGTTCCACTCATGAAACTTATCATCAAATACTTTACATGTGAGGGTAGGTTCTCCAGACTACCATATCAAATTGCTCATGCACTTCACCAGGGTCAGAATGATGAGCATCCCTTATTTCATATGCAAAAATATAGAGAGGATGATAGTGATTGCAAAGAGAAAACCATATCCATAGAAACTCAATAGCATTTATCATTTTTCTGTCATCAAAATTATTGTTTTTCATCAACTCACTCAGTTTGGAATGTCATGGAAAACTTTCATTGCCCATGAGTGCTTTAAGGGGCCTCAAATATTTTCAGATCCCCAAGAGGAAGGTGAAACTTCTGGGCAACAAAAAGAGCCTGAAAATAAAATGAAGGAAGTTCTTGTTCTTGTGTTTTTCACCTATGAAAGAGGCACTAGGATGCTCTTTGCAGCTGCCAAGCGAGTACTATCTCCACAAGGGGTGGAAGGGGTCTCATTTTCTTCAATAGACCACAGGCAAATGCTATCTCCACCGGGGGTGGAAGGGGCTTTGCCTTCTTCTCCAGCTATACAGATTGGCCAGTAGTCAAAGAGCAGAGACAAAGGGAAGCAAAAGATGCATGAGGAGAGCCCTCTTGAAGGGAAAGATAGAGAGTTTATTTTGATTGAGGAAGATGTCACTGATTTGCGCTCTTAAAGCTCAAGACTCAAGGATGCAATTATCAAAGAGAAGGAGGCTGAAATACAAGCCTTATCACGTAACCTTGAGAGGGCCAAATGGATCATCAACTTTCTTGAGCAGGAAAACAAGCAGTTGATAGATAAGGAAGCTATTATGGAGTTGTAGATGATTAGGGAAGATAGACAATAGGCAAAGAAAAGAAAGATCGAGATGACCTCCCTTGAGTAAGAAATTGAAAATGACCGAGAGACATGGTTGGAAAGGGTGAACATTCACCTTGAGAAGTTGCTTGAGAAAGCCAACAAAGAGAAGAAAATGCTGCGCCATATGGCCTATCATTACTTAACTTGGAACAAGATTTGCAAAACAAGGGTAAAGAGGCTAAAAGCTAAGTTAAGGAGAGACTTGGGGGCCAAGAAAGAACATTATAAACTCAAAATCTTGGATGAAGCTTCATTAGCTCTGCAAAGCATAGCCAAATTTGAGGAAATTTTAGAAACTTTTTGTCATTTTGCATTTTTGTAAATGGAAACACAGGAAATTTCAGCTGATGCGTAGCACCACCAGCGCTATGCATTGAATTGGTGCACCCTTTTTCCAAATGGCTTGTAGTTTTGGATTCAACATGACAAAACAACCAAACCCAGAAAATTTCATCAATTTTTGAGAAGATCTGGGCCACCAAAAGGGAAAAAAACACTCAAAAAATGCCCTCTCTGCCACTTTTTGGACCCATAGGAAGTAGTCTTAGTATAAATGATTTGTGAAGGGGAAAATCAACTCCAATTCAGGAAATTCAAGATGTTCCAGAAACTAGACAGAAAAAGCTTTCCAAAAAGCTATATCGGGCCTGATTTGCTGAAGTGGAAGGCCTCCAAAAGTAGTCTTAAAGCGGCACTGGGCATAAGGCTCAGGGCGCTGCGCATCAGGGAAAGTTTTGTCAATTTTACCTAAAACTCAAAATTTCGTCCAGTTTCTTTAGTGGTTGACTTTTCTTCTTTTCTTGGTCAATGTATGCATGGTAAATGATGTATTTGATGTAAGTATGGATGAAAATCACCTCATAGGGTAGATACATCAAGTTCCAAGTGATTTTGAGTTGTAATGAATTGGTTTCCTAAGTTTTAGAGGCAAGTTGTTCCACTGCCTGCTTTTGTGTTCCTAGTTTAGATGTGGTTGAAACCACCCCTTTTCTCATGGATTCAACCCTGATAGCTAGCATGAATGGTTTCCTTGCCTATATTATGTAATTTCTTAGCCATTTGTCAAGGTTGGACTTTGGAAAAAGTGTTGGCACTCATTGAACATTTGTATCAACAGTTTGGCAAGGAATAAAACCAGGTTTCACAACTATTTTTGTGGGATTCTTGTGACAGTGAGTTTATGTATTGTTTCTTCTTTGTAATGAGTTTTTCTTATGTTTTATATGTATCCAATTCCATCTTTCTCTTCTAAAACTTAATGAATCAAGGTGAATAGACAAAATACATTATTGTGCTTTGTCTTGGAAATGCATTTGGTTTTCAATGTTTTCAACTATTTGAAGAGGATTCATAGTTTCTTTATGCCCTCTGCAACTCGTCAGTTGTCTTAATCTACCATCTTAATCCATTTCTAGTACATAAACTCTTGTCTACCTCGCCCCATAGAACATGACTATATCCCTGAGTTGATTTCCCAGACCCAATCTGCCTTCTCCAATTGATCCAGCAACCAAAACCTAAAAATCAAACCGGAAACCCTGAGCTACTATACCTAGCCTAAAATCTACATTAAATTCAGTCATCTCAAGCCCTATTTTCCAATATCCTAATTGAGATTGACAAGGAGAGAGCCCTCTTCCGACCTGGTAGGGCTAGCTACCAGGTTAAGCGTGGTATGATATTACCCTAGACCTGCCTTCCTTCATCCTGAGGTAGATTTAGGCACGAACACCCATAACCCCACTTTATGGGGTCACTGCCCCGAAAATTTTTGGTTTTGAACCCTATGTTAGGTTGGGTGGACCCACCTATGGTTTTGTGCATGATTTTCGCACATGTTTTTTGGATGCAATGGTTTTCAGTCCATGGTTTTGGATGCGATGGTTTTCAATCAATGGTATTGGTTGCTTCGACATGTATAAATATGTATTGTAACATTGAAAGGAACATAATGAAAAATCAAGCTGGTAGTCCCGATTTTGGGATCCAGGGGAAAATCTCTGTGTATATGTGTGTTACACAGTAATTTGTCACCGTCCCTGTTACCCCTCTCCTGCACCTTGGAGGATGCATTCCGAGACTTGTGAGAAGTGACATGACTTGAAACCACTTGCATCATTCCCCCCTGAATATGAGCTTCATATGCCCTGAAGACATCTCCTGCAGCTTGCCCTTAAAAATATCCCTTTTTACATTAGCGCTGGCCCACTGTGTTCTGCCCGCGCCAATGGGGAAAATCCTATAAAAGGGGCGCGCCATTAGCGCTATGTCCCAGAATCGCAATCGCGCCAACCTTTTTGGGCAAAGTTTTTAACCAATCAACCTCCGAAAGTTCTATCCAACTCATTCACCAACAAAATCTATGTTAAGTGAAGATGGTTTGGCTTCGAATCTCCTTGAATGGGAAGTAGTTTGCCACCATTCCATAGAAGTTTCCAAGTGATGAAGCCAAATCCATTATTGTTGTGATTGATCTTATCCCTTCCTTTTCATCTATAAAAGCTTGTCTCCATGACTTAAGCAAGCTAGTTCTAGTTCTAGTGGTGGTAATACTTGGGCTGAAAGGAAGATATCAAGAGATTAGAGTTGCAAGAGCCTTCTTTGTGTCCATAAGGCTTAACCTAAGTAAGGAGATCTTGTCACCAAAGAGAGAAAGGCTTGTCCCTCATCCCTTCAAGCTTTACAAGACTTGTGTAGCTGAGCACCCAACGAAAGGAGGACTTGACGTCAGGACGCTGGTTGTATTCTCCTTTTGTTGATTATTACTAATAGATGACTATCATTATGGTTCCATTCTCATTGTTGTAATGATTAATGTTGAATTATGTCCTTCCTGACTAATGTATAATTGCATATATTAGATTTCACGCTTGTGTTTGTGTTGTTCTCTTTGTGTGTAGGTGTCCATTCACGGGGATAGTGGAGGATTGTGACCGGCCAAAGCAAAGGGGCGTGGGCGACATCTCTTCTATAAACGAAAGCGTTGGAATCTAAGTAGGTCTTCATTACCTACCTGTTATTTGCAATTAGGAACTTGCGTGATAGCATTGTTTGATTGTTACTAGACCCGTTCTGGGCTAGTAGGGATCGCCTCTATCCGTAGAGGGGATTTACCTCTCCAACAATTTGGCGACTCCACTGGGGAGTTTAGCTTGTTGTTTAATTTGTAAACTTAGATGGAGTCTGAAGCACGGCCAGATAGCCTTTGAAACACTATTGCTTTGCATTAGTGAAGTAGATCAAAGCCACTTCAGTCAATCTCCAGTTTGGTTTACGGACTGAACGACTTGGAGTTTGTCTTGCCTCTTTGCTTTTCTCTTGTTTGCTTGCTTGGATAGCTTTTTGGATTGAATTTCTTGCTGCCTCTTGCTTCCTGACTAGCATAGATATTGTAAACCGAGCTTTAGACTGCTTATTTTTCCTTTTAACTTGGCAAACTTTATTAGCGTGGTTTTCCCTTTGATAGTCGTGCTAGTGGCCCTTGTTGCTAACTGACAACTTGCGCCAATCCCTGTTTAGCACGAGTTACAGCCTGACAGTTGCGCCAGGCCTCTTAGCTTTTTGAGTTCACCTGTTTGCCTGCCTTCTGAGCTTGGATTTGCATTTTGCCACATCTTTTTCAATTACTGGAGTGTGTTTGATCCTTGTTTGACTGGTTCTTAACCTCCGTCCTTCGGGTGTTTGCCTCTTTCTACCGATTTCACACCTTAGCCCTAGGACATCTAGTGGTCGTGTGTGTCGAGCCTTCCGTAGGAGTTTTGGGTTTCTTGACTGTCCAGTCAACTTTGCGATTGCTTTTTGCACTTGTTCAGTGATTGTTGAAGTGTTTTTGGTTGATTCCCGAGTGACTTGCCTCTTTCTTGCTTGGATTTCATTTTAGCCTTGTTTGAGCTTAGATTACATAGCTCGCGCAAGCCTTTGTCTTTCTTTTGGTTTGAAGAACTGTTTTGGTGTCTTGGGATTTCATTGTGTTCTCATTGAGTGAATTTGTCTCTTTTACTCAGTGTTATTGTCTTTCAAAATTCGTTCTAGTGCATTGTGCCTTTGAAAAAGAAATCAAACAATCTCTTTTTCGTTCAATAGTTAATGGAATAGAACTTTTCGTTGATTTGTATTATTGAAAGGAAAAGACTTTTATTTATTTGCCATTAGCTACATTAGGGTGTTTGATTGATTGTGCTCATTTTGTTTGATTGAAAATTCTTAACATTCTCATAGTTAGTATTCATCGAACGAAATGGTATTCTTTGGCATATAGCTTGCATCTAGGCAATTGTGAAAGATCACATACGGTAGGACTTGAAATCGAAACTTAACTAAAGATCAACTTTAAAATAAACCTAATAAACTTAAAAATGCATTGGAACATAACGCTCACATTCTAGAGGTTTAGGCTAGAGACGTGCTCCAGCGTCGTTAAACCTAGTCACTTTTGTTCTCGCATTAAGGTTGGGTGATTCCTCCTTGGGTGATTCAACTGTGGTCTAGTACGGACTTGTGCTCCCACGTACCGTCGCGTATATATGGGGAGAGTCCACTAGGTTATCATCCTTGATCCATAGGAAGCTGTGTCCGCTACCTTACAAGCTGTAATGCACCGAACACAACATTCGGGAAGATTGACTGCAGTACGGAAAGTCCTTGGTTTTCATATGATTGCCAAGGTGTATAAGCAGTTTTACGGATTTTCTGGTAAACCCCTTGCCTAGTTTTCTCCAGAGTAGTCACTTTTGATCCTTTTCGGACTCCTTAAAAGAAAAGGCTCACTTGAACAGTTTGTCACTTCGGCCTCACAAAACATTCGAAGGCGACTAGAGTCACCTTTTTGTCCTTTTCTCGACTCTTAAAACATGAAAAGGTCAAGTTCAGTTCCTTTGTCTTAAAATTTATTCGGCCGCGTTCACATTTACCCAGTTAGGTCTTGTTCACGTTAGCTTAAGTAGGTTTCTTTTTTGTTCTTCATGGAAACTTTTTCAGGGTTCACCAACCCAAGTTTCCCCCTGTCGGGAATCCTGGTCATTTCCCTCCTCTCGGGAATGTTGGTGCTCCTTACATGGCAACGTTGTCCCTCCCAGGGTTAACTATTGGGTTGTTTGTTTGGTTGTTCTCAACCTCTTTGGTCCCTGCTGTCTCACCTACTGATCAATCAGTCCCTCCACCTGAACAACCTCATGTTGATTCCAAGGTGGACCTCTTCCCTTCTACGCCCACTTCTACGTCCTCATCTTCGACTTCGCCTGGTGAAAGTCTCGATTCGAGTAACCAGGTGGCTAAGAAGAAGAAGAAGAAGACAAAGAAGAAGAAGGCTCTCAAAGGAGAGGCTAAAAGCATAGCTACCCCCTCGAGTACACCTGAAGTCGGGCCACCTTTTGCTCCTTCGCGGAAGCTCAAGTTTCCTTGTAGAATGTGCAAGGATGACCACCTTCTTCGTGATTGTCCTGGCATTCCCAGGGTATTAGAAGTATGGTCCCACGATCCGGCCCACCCCTCATCGCCCTCTGAATCTCACGGCGATGCTACCCTATCAGTTGGGAATAGTAAAGGAAAAGGGAAGATTCGAATCCCTTGCAGACTTTGTGAAGGAAATCATCTCCCTTCAAACCTTGTCCGCTCATGATAAGCTTCGATCGTCTTGGAAAGTCTCGCGGCTTCCGCGTCACCCTCACTCCCCATATGGATATCGAACGTCTTTCTGGCAGCTATTTATGAAATCGTACCCTACTGACATTGGCGGAGATTGGGTTCAATATTCCTCTCTTGTCCAGCCTCCCTCTTCTTGAACCTGTCTGGCTCTGCTCAGCCTGTTCCAGACCAACTATTGGTCGGAAAGAGTGTCGACTCGAGTTTACTACCCGATCACTCTGTTTTGGAAGGGCGTAATTCCCATATTCTTCTCATCTCCTCAGATTCCCCTGAGTCCGGAAATGACTCTCCTATCCCAACTGCTCCCGAAAGTCCCTCTTTGGTTCCTATAGAGCATGGGGGCGATCATACGATTCCCCCACCAAGTAGTTTGGCCATCTCCTTTGATTGGAGTCACCTGACCACTTTCCGCCTTCCATCCCATGTGCCTTTCCAGATTACGGTACTTGCCTGTGATAAGGCAGTACCTGGCACTGTTCTGGATGAAGGTGCGTCGGTCAGTCTTATGCCATACACTACTTGGCAAGATTTAGGTTCCCCGCAGCTCGGGCCGATCAGGCAGAATCTGTTGGCTTTCGACGGAGGAGCCTGTCCATCTCTAGGAGTCCTCACGAAGTTCCCTATTACTTTGGGAGGTAAAACCGTCTATATCGACGTGTTGGTTACCCAAGGTGTTTTAGGTTTCAGTCTTCTCCTTGGTCACAACTATGTTTATGCTATGGGGGCCCTTGTCTCTTCACTTTTCCATGTGGTTTGCTTTCCACAAGATGGAAGAATGGTGACTATCGATCAATTTTCATTCATTAGTCCCCTGATGCCTCCTATGCAGTTGTCGTCCCCTCCTAGTTTTTATCCACCAGTTGTATCTGCCTCCCCGCAAATCAACTACATGGCCACCTATCCCATACCTATATCTAGCGATGCCACCGTCGTGCAGAGTGTCCTCGGGGCATTGGGTCCTGACTTCCGAGATGTTGACCTCCCACCGGGAGAGCCACTCTTAGAATCCCCAACTTCCTGTTCATTATGATGAAGTTCGAGCGGAGATAGTTCGCTTTCCTGTGTCAAGCTCGTTAAAAAATGAAACAAGGGTTACGAGCATAGTTCCTGATCTTGTGTCAAGCTCGTTAAAAAATGAAATCAGGGTTATGAGGATAGTTCTTTACTGTGTCAACCTCATTAAAAACGAAACAACTCCCTTTCCCAATCGAGTCTTTTGATTAAGATCTCGTGAAATACAAGTCAATTCTTTCTAAGATCTCGAAAGTGAACCTTCATTCCATCCAATTTGTTGAATGCAATGAAGCTTGGGGGGCATGTACCTCATTTTGCATCATTATGCTGGGGGCATGCGAACTTATAACAAGCATAGTTTTTCGTTTCAAGCTTGTGTAAACATGAAACTGAATCCAAGCAGAGTTCTCCATGGTTCAATCTTGTGTAAAAATGAACCCATACACGAGTCACCTATAAGCTCTTTTCTAACTCGTAAAATATGAAAAGATTGCCGAGTATTTTTCCCTTTTTGACTCGTTAAAGAGAATAAAAATAGAAGTCATCTTTCAACTCTTTTCTCACTCGCTAACATGAAAAGATTGTCGGGTTTTTCCTCTTGACTCATTAAAAGTAAAATAAGAGGTGGTCGTCTTTAAACTCTTTTCCGACCGTATAACAAATGAAAAGATCGTCAGACCTTTGTCGTTTTAGGTTCGTTAATGGTAATGAAATGACGTGATATCGATCGCTTTTTTACTTTTTTGGGTCGGTGTCACTACTCACGAAAAGTACTCCTCGGTCGTAATGGTCGGGCAGTTCTTTCGAGCATAGTTTTATACTTTTTCGGCTCAAGAGACACAACTTTACGAAAAAGGACACCCCTGGAGTTTTCTTTTTGCTGTCTTTTCAAACTCTCTAAACATGAAAAGACGTCGAGTTTTTCCTTTGTCAAACTCGTTAAAACTTTAACGACATCGGGTTTTGTCGTGATGACACTCCTCAAGCATATGTTATCCCCGTCAAGCTTGCCACCCAAAAATAACCGGGGTACTCGCCAGAAATGGTGGGGGAATAAAGGAATCGTAATCGTCTTCGTCGGCAGTATGTCGCTCTTGAACATGGCACTTTCTGCATTCGTGTCTGGGTGGGGACATCTCATCTCGTTTCACACTTGCCTCCATGGGTTTGGGTTATCCTATTTGACCATTCATCTGCTCATTGTCTTGTCATCATGACCCCTGGTCATTTGACATCAAATACTGTCAAATCCGCTGTTGTGCTGCTGATATTTTCAAGAGAAGTTGACCTCTGCAAAATACTCAACCTCCCTCTGATACCTCACACAAAACATGTTGTCCTTATCTGTCTCATGTCGATTATGTGGGAAACATTATGGCCCACCTTCGATCAAGATCACTTCCTGTCGACTTCAGCTCATTATCTAGGAAGATTACTTAGAGACTCCCTTTAGGTACCTTGGAGCCTGCATGCCTCAATGGCAGGTTCTTCGTGTTTGACAAGAGGTTTTCATCATTGGCCTCCGATCGGATGATTCTGCGGGTGTTCGACACCGGCTCATTGATTCGCACGCCGTGGATTGTACCTATAGTGCCTTCAGAACCATCGTCATTATTGGTGGTACCTCTCGCGTCTGTTAACAATTTTCATCATTGACTGCTAATCAGATGATGTTCAAGCATGTTCGACATCGACTCCTGTATTCACATGCTTGAACTTTTACTGTGTTCAGGTTGAGTTGGAGCGCAAGACCCCGAATTGTGCATATTGAAATCCGGGTTGCATTTTGTGGATTATTGTAATCATTACATGACTCATTTATTAGATGGATGCGACCATACCTGAGTCCATTCATTGATCCTCATCGGATGGCTGCGTCCATACCTGGGATCTAGTTTTATATATACTCTGTTACGGATGGTTGTGCCCATACCATATATATCATGTATTTGAGATATCAGTTGTACTTCTTTTCGTAGGTTCTCCAGCGGCTGTGTTTTCAGTCACACATGTTCTTGTAAAGCATTTCACCCCTCTCTCTCTTGGGCCTCATGCTTTAGGGGGCATCTGTTACACAATAATTTGTCACCATTCGTCACCATCCCTGTTACCCCTCTCCTGCACCTTGGAGGACACATTCCGGGACTTGTGAGAAGTGACAATACTTGAAACCACTTGCATCATTCCCCTCTGAACATGAGCTTCATATGCCCTGAAGACATCTCCTGCAGCTTGCCCCTAAAAATAGCCCTTTTTACATTAGCGCTGGGCCACCATGTTCCTCCTGCGCCAATGGGGAAAATCCTCTAAAAGGGGCACGCCATTAGCGCTCTGTCCCAGAGTCGCAATCGCACCAACCTTTTTGGGCAAAGTTTTTAGCCAATCAACCTCTGAAAGTTCTATCCAACTCATTCACCAACTGAATCCAAGTTAAGTGAGGATGGTTTGGCTTCGAATCTCCTTGAATGGGAAGTAGTTTGCCACCATTCCGTAGAAGTTTCCAAGTGATGAAGCCAAATCCATTATTATTGTGATTGATCTTATCCCTTCCTTTTCATCTATAAAATCTTGTCTCCATGACTTGAGAAAGCTAGTTCTAGTTCTAGTGGTGGTAATACTTGGGCTGAAAGGAAGATATCAAGAGATTAGAGTTGCAATAGCCTTCTTTGTATCCATAAGGCTTAACCTAAGTAAGGAGATCTTGTCACCAAAGAGAGAAAGGCTTGTCCCTCATCCCTTCAAGCTTTGCAAGACTTGTGTAGTTGAGCACCCAGCGAAAGGAGGACTTGACATCAGGACGTTGGTTGTATTCTCCTTTGTTGATTATTAATAATAGATGACTATCATTATGGTTCCATTCTCATTGTTGTAATGATTAATGTTGAATTATGTCCTTCCTGACTGATGTGTAATTGCATATATTAGATTTCACGCTTGTGTTTGTGTTGTTCTCTTTGTGTGCAGGTGTCCATTCACGGGGATAGTGGAGGATTGTGACCGGCCAAAGCAAAGGAGCGTGGGCGACGTCTCTTCTACAAACGAAAGTGTTGGAATCCAAGTAGGTCTTCATTACCTACCTGTTATTTGCAATTAGGAACTTGCGTGATAGCATTGTTTGATTGTTGCTAGACCCATTCTGGGCTAGTAGGGATTGCCTCTATCCGTAGAGGGGATTTACCTCTCCAACACTAAGGAATCTTTACATAGCAATCTGGTACCTCCTTTTTTTTTCTGAAAGAGATTTAATCATGTTAAAATCTCCTCCCATGACCCAAGGTATTCCTTCATGTCTGCTTCTAAGATCCATTAGGGAGTCTAGAAATCTGAGTTTGTCATCTATTCTTTGAGGTCCATAAACATTTGTGACCAGGAAGGTATCTGAAACCCCCACTGGTTGAATAATTACTGATAAATAATTTCCTAATGTCTCCGCATCTATTATGCTAACTTTTTGGGGGTTCCAAAGAGTGAGAATGCCCCCCGCTGTGTTCTCTACTTTAACTTCTAGAAACTCAAATCTATTAAGCCATTTGCTATGGATTTGTTTTAATTTCTGAATGGAGCATTTTGTTTCTTGGATGAAGATTATGTTCGGCGTTGCTAGTTTCATTTTGTTACTAAGCATTCTTTGTTTTCTTTTACTACCTAGACCTCTGATATTCCAAGATATGAACTTCATAATTAAAGATTTGTAAAGCAATAACTGGTTAGGTCTTTCATCTTACCCAAATCTATCATTAGCTTTCCACACTCCATCAAGAGCTCATTCTGCTTTTTCCTGCCCCTCTTCTTTCCTGGATTTCTGGTAGCTAATCCTAGAGTTGATTTCATAGTTTTCACACCTCTGTGCTCCTACTTGTGAATGTTTTTTCCTTTATCCAACCCTCTTTCCTGAGTTTTCCATAAAAACAACTATTGTATTCTATTGCATTCTTCTTGAGGCAATGAATCTATTCCTCCCTTGGTTCCCTGCATCAAGAATCCTTCCAGATCCAGGTTTTCCTTATCGAGAATTCCTGTAGTTCATGATCTTCTAGATCTATTTCACTTTGGGTAATTTCTTGGTCCATTTCCATTTCTGTTTCACTCATCATCATCTCTTTCTGATAACCAATATCTTGTGTTTGGTTGTTGTCTTCTTCTTTCCCTTTTTCATTAGGACCTTCCTCCCGAGATTGGTTTTCTTTCGTAATTTCTTCATTCTCTTCCAGCACTTGAAACTTGTTCTGACTGACCTTCCGCCCCTCGTTATGTTGTTGCTTTGACCCTTTTCTTCCTCCTTTTCCTCTACTTGCCACTTTATGAAAGCTTTCTATGTCCTTCATTGTATTAGGTTTATTTTTGTTGTCTGCTTTACTGAGAGGGCAGTCTCTGAACAAATGTCCATGCTCATGGCATCTACGGCATCTGAACGGGATATGCTTGTAGTCCACTGTCTGCACCCACTCCTCATCAAAAACTTCTAAGATAACTTTATCTGGAAGAGCTCCTGATAGATCCATTTCCATACATATCCTTGCAAAGGAGGTATATTTCCCTCTTCTTGTGGCTTCAGAAGCTTTGACAAAATGACCTAGTTTGTTGCCAATGGCAGCTAGCGATTCAGTTTGCCAATAATCAAGAGGTAGAGAATAGAGCCTTACCCATACTGGTACTGATGTGAAAGTCTCTCGCTCTGGAACAAAGTTTATCATCCAAGGCCGCATATAGAGATCGACTGCTGCATAAAAGTAGGGTCCTCCTTCGAATACTCTATCTTTATCTTCGATGTTTGAGAACACCACTGTGAAGAATCCCTTTGACCCAAGATGTAAGTCGATGTTTCCTTTGGGTTTCTAGTGATACTTGATCCACATCTGTAAAGCTTTTTCAGTGGGTCATAGTCCCATGAATTTACAGATGATAGCGTAAGTCCCCAGGTGTTCCCTGTGTGCCTACAAAGCAGGATCATTTAATATTACTCTAGGAGTGATCTTTGCTTTTGGTCTGCAAGGTCCCTTTTGTTTTTTGTCTCTTGAACCCTGACTTTTGTCTTCTTCCTTCTTGTCCATTGTGCTACTGTTTTCCTTGGTCTTGGTCCCATATGTCTCCTTTTCATTATCCCTTTTCCTTTCATCCGCAAAACCTTTGTTGTTCACCAATGGTGTTTCACCTCTGCTAGCCACGGCGTCCTTGTAGGAGGGAGTAGAGCTCCCTCCTCTGCCACCCTCCATTAGAAACAACCTCTACAACTTTCTATAACCCTAGCTGATCGCTTTTCGTTCCTTCCCCACAAACATCCTACATTCAACAAAAAAATGGCTTTCAGTTGCGATCATTTAAAAAAAAAAAAAAAAACTGCCATCATTCAATATTAAATAAATAATTATTAACTTGTTATCATTATTTTCAATGTCAATTATATATTAAATATATATAACCTTTATCTACCAAAAACTATTTAATTATATTAAAATTAATTAAAAAAATTAAACAAATATTCATATAACTTATTTTACATTTTATTATTATTTGGAATATATACAAAACATCATATAATATAATAATTTTATTTAAACTAAAAAAAAACACTAAACTATTACAACTTTATTTTATACATTATAAAAAATAAGTACATAAACAACTTAGTAAATTTTATTTTATTTAACAACGATTTTCTCACCTGACGTACAATAAAATCGACGTGAGTAATTAGAATTCAAATCTTGGGAATCTCTTATCTATTTTTTATATCCTGAATGCGTGTTGACAAAATTAATATATTAAATGGTTTGAGTTATATATATATATATATTATATTTTTTTTTTTTGAATAAAAGGATGAAAAAATGTTCTTCCTAGCCCGTAGGGCCGCTCGTTGGTCGGCCATGCCTCACGTTATCCCTTGATATGACTAAACGATAAAATGACAGAAGTTTAAAAAACCTGTACTAAATTCAACGGACTTTTGTTTTAAAATATATAAATTGCATCCCGAGCGCATATAAGGATTAGAATTATAATTTCTTTGCCTACATATAATATTAAATATTATCAGCTCTATAATATATTACTTGGGAAATTAAACACGTTTTTGACATGGATTTTTTTTAATGGTTTATAACGAAAATGGATTGCTTTCAATTTTGTGTGGTATTATTTTTTATTATTTCTAATCAATCATATATATTTTATAGACGATTTAATCACGTTGCTTAGTTTATTGTTGAAATTAGTTAAAATTAAGGATAATGTACATAATTAAAAAAAATTAGAGAAGATAAATATTATCATTTTCATAATAATATCACTTGAACTTCATTTATATACCATCATCTATTTTTCATAGCCATGTCTTAATTCAATTGTCCACTAAAAAGAGAGGAAAATTGAAAAGCATTACATTGCCCGAAAGACAAGGAGAAACAAATAAAAGTGAAAATATATGCATTCTTACTCTACTCCATCTACTAGCTCATAAATGTCTAAAGACCCAACTAGAAGAGACAAAGCTTCCTTAGAGTGCTCATATGGCTTTGTGTTAAGCTTCCAAAACACATGATTGAAGAAAAGTCATTCAAAAGAAAGAATGGTTGCCTTGACGTGCTAAAGAAGGGAAGCATATACACATTTCCACTGATTTTTTTTTTTCCCAATCAATAACTAGCTTCGAATACCCAAGCACTTGTATTTTTTTAACTCCTTTTCGTGAATCCACTGAGAGGAGAGTTCCTAGAGCAATAAATCATACCCTATTATTTTCCCCTATGTCAATGGGATATTGACTGTGCATAACATGATTTTGGTTTAGAAATAAAACAACATCGATCACACATACAGGAGGAAGGCCTTGAGAGGCACCATAAAAAAAAACCCCATGAAATCTCGTAGTTAAGGATAGGCATGAATGGCCTTTCCCATTTAGATTTTTTGGGTCCGCTTTGAATTCTTTGCACATGTTGATGATCAAACCTATAGAAATTTTAGGGGGAACATCCACAGACTTAAAAATATAGGAGTTACAAGCCCACCAAATCCCAAAAACCAAAATGCATGGGAAAGCCTCAAACCACTTCACAGAAATGTCAACCAATCTTTCATGCATTTTTCTAGAATTTCATTTGGCCAAACAGTTTGTAGCTTAAGCTTGGCGACAACAAACTTGAGAACTCACACTGTATAAGGGGAAAAATAAAAATATGAGATATAATTTCTTTAGAATTCTTACATAAAGGGAATCTCTTGGGGCCAACCCATCCCCTTTTGAAACTGTTATCCTAGGTCAATAGCTTTTGTTCAGGGCAAGTCACATATGAATTTTATATTTGAGTGGGGCATGAAAATTCTAGAGAAGTCTCAACCATCGCTTAATTTCACCAACGAATACAATTATATGAAGGATAAATAACCAAGAATATATTATAATCACCATTGTGTATATTCTTTGACCAAACAAGCACATCCTCGTCATCATTTCTGAGCCTAGTAAAGCTTGAGACAATAAGGCCAATGTAATTATCCCACTCAGCAACTTCTTAATCTATCAAGTTAATATTATTTTAGTATTTCCAACCTAATATGCTACCCATCTGACGAATTTGGGATTTGACATCAAATAGAAATAAAAAATTGTTTTGATGGATATAGTTAAGGAGAGATGTTGAAATATGGAACTCATCACCATTATCAAGCAATAGATTCTCATCTCACCTCACTTTTCTTCCATTTCCCACATGCCACACAACCTAATTTCCAATCAAAGGGAAGGGAAATAAAAGTATTATCTAAACAATGGATTCCTTATATTATTTCCTGGGTTGCCTATACCTATCCTTGATTGGAAATTTGTTTAGTTATTTTGTAGAAAATATGAGGGTAGGTTAACCCGATAATGCAATATAAATCAAAGTAGAATACTATAACCTAATTTTACTATCAATTTGCCTTAAAGATCGAGCTGAACAATATAACCAAAAGAAGAAAAATCAATGGCACAATACACATGAAAATACTTTGGGGAAAGCCTCAGCTAAAAACCCCACACTATTGTATTATCATACAGTTGGAAATACATAGGAATTATACAAAGCCTTAGCTTTCACAGCTAGTCAGCTCTTAGTACAATCCTCACAGATGCTCATAGGCAATCATGGATTCTTTCCAGCCTTCATCTCTGCCCTCCAAGCTCCTATTTCCTTGCGTTGTTCCTTGTGGATTATTCTCCTATTACCAAGTGGATGATGTCCTACCCAGTGGATGATCTTCCTTTAAAACTGCGTAATCTTCAAGGATTAAATCCTTGAATGCATACATGAGTTTTCTCTTTGAGAAAACACATACAACTGATAGTACATTGTCCTTGACATTTAACTCAACTGGGTCTTTCTCAAAATAGACATGCATGAGTTTCTGATGAGGGAATCTTCAGTTAACTGGAGTAGCATTAGTTGAGTGCATGCATACATCAATTGACTGTTAACTCTCTATTAGCTCCTCAAACAGTTTGGAACTAATTTAACTGGACTTAACTCAGTAAACTGAGTTAAGTAATTACAACTCAAATATAACTCAATCTTATCTCCTTAATTTAAGGGATAACTCTTGCATGACTTCAGAAAGACTTCTAACTTGAATTTCTCCAACTAATTAAATTCAAATTGAATTAATTAATTATTTTCCAAGTAGCTGTTAAGACTAAATTCGATTTTAATTCACAATTTAATTCAAGGACAAATTAAATTGGAATATTCTTGTTGCCATATTTCAACACTCCCTCTCAACAAGAAAGGGATTATCTTCCACCCCAATCCTGTCTCTATGGAACTCGATTTTACACTTTGACAATGCCTATGTTAAAATGTCAACATCTTGCTCCTCTATCAAGATATATTGCGGCAACATGATCCTCCTCGCTACACAGTCTTTGAGATGATAACACTGGATGTCGATGTGCTTGGACCTATCATGAAATACTAGATTCTCAGAGAGTTTGATACAACTCTGATTATCACAATAGATCACAGTTGGATCCATCCTCTGAACAAACAAACCAACTAGGATTTTCCACATCCAGATGGCCTCACATGCCGCCTGACTTGTAACCATGTATTTAGCCTCTACCAAGTTGAGTGCAACCAACCTTTGTTTCCTGCTGTGTAATGCAGGAAAGTGTTCCCTCTGCAAACAGAGGCAACCCCTCCAACCCTAGAGTGGGTCTAGTCACAAATAAGGACAGATCAACAATAGCTTTCCTTAAATAGTTAAAGTTGGAGGCCTACCTCAACCGGTGGTTGATGGAGTTTCGTTGCGCTGCTCCAGCTTCCGCTTCCTTCTCCTCAATGAGTGATCAACCTGAAACAAAGCAAAAGAAATACAACAAAGAACATAACTGGAAACAACAATGAACTATTTACTCACAAAGTCAAGAAGTCATGAGCTATCAAGTACATTTCATACAAGACATAGGAAAACATCATTGATTGCATTAATAATGAAATAAGAGTCAGCTTACAACCAAAGTCTTGATGTCACAAGCCTTCTCAAAAGGGTCCAGCCAGCATGTCCTTCAAGCATGCACTCTTTGGAGATGGATCTCCCAACATACAAGAACTCTCTCACTCATAAGATTTACACAAGATTAAGGGCACTTCACAACCTTCCACAAACTATCAACAATCCCACACTTGCCACACTCACACCAGCTATCTAGCAAACTCACAAAACACTAACAACACTACTCAAATAGCCAACTATTAGGAACTAGCAATGCATATCAATGGTGAGAGTTTAAATAGGAGAAGGAGTCTCCATGAAAGGTGGAAAGGAGAGCTTATCATCAAAGGAAGGTGGTACAATTGATGGAACTGCCACACCAAGGAAGAAAGGGCGACATAAACTAGGCCAAAAACCAAGTTTGGAGTCATCTAGAAGGCCGACTATTGGAACAAATTCACCCAATCTGGATCATTGCGGGCACAAAACTAAGCTTCAGCGCTGACATCGCAAGTGATCAGTGTAGCTAGTCAGATCATCGCCGAAGGAAACACATAGCCCCGCGCTGGTGCATAAAATCGAGTCATCGAGGGAATAAGATGTACTTCCACGCTGGCAGCGTGAATGGACTATTCATGAGCGCCTTTCAGTGCATATTTTAAGCCAATAGCCGCGATGAGGTAGATAACTTAGGAAAAGTGGGTCAATTGGCAGCATAGGAGAGCATTTGTCTACCATAAGCATGTTTCACTTGGACACATGACACAGTGAGAAGACCAGGAGTGAAAGCGGTGATAAATTACTGTGTAACATGTTGTACCAAGAAATTGCCACTAACCCAAGGTTGAAAATCCCTCCTGATGTGCTCTTCCGATCTGATGGACTCCCTGCCCAATCTGCATCAGTGAAGCCCTATAGCTTCACTCCCTCTGTTCGTCTGTACCATAATCCATACTGAGATGTGCCTCTAAGGTATCTTAATACATGCTTTTCTGCTTTCCAAAACATCTTGGTAGGTTGAACCATCACTTGACTCAGTTGGTTCACAGCATAACACAAATCTGGTCTTGTGTTCACTAAGTACATCAGTGAACCCACAAGCTACCTATACACAGTTGCTTCCACTACCTCCCCTGAAGTAGCATCCTCCTTCCTCCAGTTACTAGCTAGAGAAGTCTACATGGGCTTGCACTTCTCCATGTGGAATCTCCTTAGTATCTCATTGGCATACTTGTATTGAGACACAAACAACTCCCCATCCTTCTGCCACACTTCCATGCCAAGGAAGTAATGCATGAGACCCATGTCTTTCATCTCGAATTCTCTTGCAAGGTCCTCCTTGCAAGACACGATCAATTGATCATCACCAGTCAATATGAGATCATCAACATAAATAACGATGATCAACAACTTACCTTCCACCACGATGTGGTACAGATTCGCATCCACTTCACTCTTTGTGAAGCCTAACCTAGTGAAGTAGTTGTCTATCCTAGTGTACCAAGCACGAGGTGCTTGCTTCAGCCCGTACAATACTCTCTTGAGTCAGCACACATGCGACTCATGATCAAAGGTTTCAAAACCTTCTGGTTGCTCTATGTACACCTCTTCCTTAATCTCGCCATTAAGGAATGCAGTATTCACATCCATTTGATGGATCTTCCAACCCATCTGTGCTGATAGTGCCAACATAGATCTGATAGATGAGTACCTTGTGATAGGAGAAAAATTCTCATCATAGTCAATCCCCTCAACCTGTGAAAAGCCACAGCCAAAAAATCTTACCTTATGCTTCTCCACACTACCATCAGTAGCTTTCTTTACCTTGTAAAGCCAACGGGATCTCACAACTGACTTGTTCTCTAGTCTCAGAACCACGTCCCAAACACTGTTATAAACTATGGAGTCATACTCCTCCACCATAGCATCAACCCAAATCGGCTGTTGCACTGCTTTAGTCTCAACACATTCCCCAGCAAAAGCCATGTATCCAATGTACTTCTCAGGTGACCTCCTCTGTCTGCACTGAGAAGATGGTGCTCCCACATTCTCTCTCGCATCCTCCAACAATCTGTCAGCTTCTCTTGTGCGCTTCCATCCATCTTTGGAAGAATCTACTTGAGTGGATGTCTCCACTCCTAGAGCCTCTGCATGCGGTTGCTCTGCATCAATCTGATGCTCCTCCTCCTTAGGAACCAACAATTCATGTGCATCCTATAGTTGGAGCTCCCTCTCAAGAGAAACTCACATGGCCTTCTACTCATCAAACTTGAGATCTCTGTGAACCACTTTCCTCCAACTGGTAGGCAAGTACACCTGATAGTTGTGAGGTGTATTAGTGTACCCCACAAGTATCCCCAACTATGTTGTCGGCTCAAGCTTCTTTCGTGCATCCTTTGTCACATGGCAATATACCAATGAACCAAAGATCATGAAGTGACCCACATCTGGTCTCTTACTGAAGAAAGCTTCCTCTAGCGTCTTCATCCCAAGTATGCAATGGCGGCTTCTATTCTACAAATAGACTACTATGTTGCATGCCTTAGCCCACAAGTGAAGTGGTAGGCCGTGGTCATGCAGCATTGCCCATGCTGCCCCTAGAATAGTTTTGTTCTTCCTCTCGTCCACCCCATTTTGTTGTGGGTTATTAGGTGTCGTCAACTCTTGTTTAATTCCTTCCACTACACAGAAGTCCTTAAACTCTTGAGAGACATATTATCCACTGTTATCGCTTCTCAAGGCCTTGATCTTCTTCCCTGACTCTATCTCAACCAAAGCTTTGAACTCACAAAACTTTGTGAAGGTTTGTTCCTTCTTCTGCATGAAATAAATACAGCATTTACGAGAATAGTCATCAATGAAAATCACATAATACCTTTGCTTCGCTATGGATGCCGTCGAGAATGGTCCACACAAATCAGTATGAACTTGCTCTAAGGTAGCCTTTGCTCGACTATCTTGATCATGAAAGGAAGACCTGGTTTACTTTCCCAAGGTACAACCTTTGCATATGTCAACTTGCTCAATTTTACCTTTGGGAAGTCCTGTAGATATGTGTTGCATTATCTTCAAAGCCCCATGATGTAAATGGCCTAACCACCTATGCCACAACTTGCCAATGTCTTGGATTTGCACCAATTCTGCTTTTGTACTCAATGCTACACAATCATCTACCTCTAGTTTATAGAGATTCTTCACTTGAATCCCTATCCTCTTGGTCTGACCCATGGCTACGTGTCTTAGGAACACCTTTCCTTTACTGAAGACAACATCGTAGCCTTTGTCCTCCGACATTGCGACTGATACCAAGTTCTTCTTCAGTCTAGGGACATACTGCACATCTGTCAAGGTGATAGGAGCTCCATGCTCCCTCTAAAAAGCAATCATGCCCACTCTTGAAGCACTATACCTTCTGTCATCATTGATATCTATGCGCATCTTGAGGTCTTTATCCTCCAAGGTACTGAATAAAATTTTATCATCGGTCATGTGGAATGAGGCTCCACTGTCAAGATAGCAGACACAACCCATCATCGATGACACCATGCATGCAATGAGGGTAAAGTCCATTTCAAATTGAGAGGCTAATGCCTCACCTTCTGATCCTTTCGAGAATCCTTTCTTGGACTTCTTCGATGGGCAATTAGTCACATAATGTCACATCTCATGACAATTAAAGCATATTACTTTAGACATGTCACCCTTCTTCCCTCCATGAGAAGAATTGGATTTGAAATGGGAAGCCTTCCCCTTCCCTTTCCTTGCCTTATTTCCTAAGGCCAGATTTCTTTATCATCATTCTTGGATGATGAACCATCTCATGTGCTCCTCTTGATCTCCTCCTACATAATATCCAACCACAGTGGTTCCCAATCTGGAAGTTTTTCCCATCCATTCATAGAATCCTAGTATTTATTCCAACTCTTTGGAAGGCCAAGGAGAGCGAGGCTCACCATATCATCATCGGTAGTAGTTATTCCCACACTGCCAAGCTCATCTCTGTAGGTGGTGAGCTTGTTCAAATATGTGGAAATAGTATCGCCCTTCTCCATCTTGATTCTTCGAAGCTTATCCTTGAGTGCCAATTTCCTCTGGTCGCTACTATTTTGGTAGAGGTCCTTCAATGTCTTCCACATTGAAAATGGAGTATCCTTCCCATTGAGACTTGAGGAAATATGGTCTAAAACTCCCTTAAGGATGATCCGTCTTGCCTTCGCCACACACTTCTTCCAATCATCCAACTCTTATGCGTTAGTTGAAGTTGGCTTTGGGATTTCTTGATCAATAAATTCTTTCAAGCCATTGTCTTCTAATAAAACCTCCATTCTATCTTTCCATGCTATGTAATTAGAGCCACCTTCCAAGGCATACTCGAGTCTCAAGCCATAGAACGCCATTTGCCAACCTTGATGTATGATATGAATTCGATTTGCACCTGCAACCCTGAACTTCAAAATTTGAATTCTCTTCTCAACATATTGTTCACAACTCTGATACCATGTAGATAAGTTCTACAAATCCAGCTCCAAATACCATGTATAAATTTCTACAAATCTAGCTCTGATACCATGTAGAAAATATGCTAGTAGATTAATCGATAATGCAATATAAACCAAAGCATAATACTATAACCTACTTCTACTATCAATTTGCAGAAGCTTAAAGATCGAGATGAACAATATAACCAGAAGAAGAAGAATCAATGGCACAATACACATGAAAATACTTTGGGGAAAGACTCAGCTAAAAACCCCACACTATTGTATTATCATACAGGTGGAAATACATAGGAATTATACAAAGCCTTAGCTCTCACAGCTAGCTAGGTCTCAATACAATCCTCATAGATGCTCATAGGAAATCCTGGCTTCTCTCCAACCTTCCTCTCCATTAGGTAGCGGATCCCCCCATAGCATGTTTTTGGGGCTTGAAGCCCGAATTTTGGTCAAGTGTAATGTAGAGGCCCCATGAAATGTGGGCGTGAAGCGCAAGAGTCTAGGGTTGTCTACCCTAAGATAATGTAATTTAATGTAAAGTGGGTCGGCGTACCCATGGTCCACAAACCATGGGATTGTATAAATCGAGTGAGGCTCAAGTGTAAAGTAAGTCTTAGTTTTTGGACAAGTAACAGATAGATGTGAATGCATGGTTAGAAATTAGAAGTAGATCAGACGTTATTGGGTCATAGTGATAGGTAGAGGCTCTGCAGCTGAGTGCACAGAGGCCTAGTAGAGTCTGTAGCTGAGTGTGAAGACCCCTATAGCTAAGTGCACAGGTCGGAGTTGGGATTGTACTTGGACAGAGAATTAATAAAAGATAAGTTGATTTTGAAATATTGTGTGTCTATGCTTCTATTATATTTATGCATCTCCATACAGTTTTATGATTGTGCACACTTGTTATGAATATTGAATGATTAATGAGAATATTGGGCCCACACAATTAAGTTAAGACATATAATAATAGCACAGTAAGGATAAAGGATCTAGAAAACACCTCTTCGCACTCTTTACACAACTGCGCAAAAGAAATTGCACAAGCTGCAAAGGACAGACGGCTATGCGGAGTTGCGCAAGCGTGCAGGTTCGGTTCGTAAACCTCCTAGATTTCTTCAAGACATCCCTAGGGTGCAGAAACCTAGTTCCAACACCCTCCCATACTACCTCAGGCGAGACCTCAGTCCACGCACCGTGGACTATTTCCGTAAGGGTTGGTAGTTTCGGGATTTGTTTGGCTAAATTACTTCTGAACCAGGGTCAGGCCCCAACAAACCAACAAATGGTTCCGTTTTTAGGACCAGGATCTGCCTAAGGGATGTCTGACATCGTGCCACTCAAACCCAACAAAGAAGGAAATTGAAGAGTGGTTGGACAAGAATATTCACGAGTTCATGACATAGGAAAACAGAACTTTGTAGGTATTCGAGAACATGTTGTTCGATTGCTACGTGTATACAAAAATCCACAAGATCTTCTTCGCATCCTTTCCTTCTGACTTGTATGACTAGATCATGAGGCTAGCTGACAGCCAGGGAAGGAGTAAATCAACTGACCGATAGTGTGGACTTTGAAATTAGTGTGCAAACTAGAGGCATCAGAAGAGAAGATCGCGTGAGCTGTGGACCATTGGCTTGACCAAATAATAGGGGGATTTATTATTGAGTTTGCGGTAGACACGACTGTAAGCTACAATGAAGCAGAAAAATGTTTTCTCAAGGATTGTGAGGTAAGTACATTAAATATCTAAATACCTGGATTATGATGTTGTTATGTGAAAAGCGGGTTATGCGAATACATTAATGTTTGGAACAACACGGAGCGGAAAGATCTACAAAGCTAGTGGGGAATTAGGAAATAGTCCCTTAATTTCACCTTCGCGAGAGAGCGAGGAGGAGCTTACTCGGGTCTCTCCGAGAAGTGCGGTCAGTTTGATAAGACAACGCATTCCGCAGTTACCACCCCCACCCACGCCACCACCTGCTTAACCTCCTTCACCTCTGTCTCCACCCACTCACCTCCAACAACCCCACGGTTCAGCATGGCAAGCGCGATCAAGTTACCCGTATTCAGAGGAGTAGGGAATGAGGATCAGGACCAGTTCCAATTCATGGTAAGAGCAGTGTGGGAAGCAAAAGGGGTCACAGATGACAACATTAAGAAGGCTACATTAGTGAGCACACTGTAGGATTATGTGTTGACATGGTATATCAAGCACTCTAATGATCAACCAAATGCAGGAATAGCAAAGATCCAAAATGTGTTGAACAAAGAATTTAGTCGGCCTAAATTAGAGACACGGTCAATCATTGGATTTAAAGAGATCACGATGCTTCCAGGTGAGACCCCCTGGGATCTGGATCAACGACTGAAGAGTACGATCCACGACGCTAATATAACACTCACAGATGCACAACATCATGCATGTTTTGTGGCATCTCTAACACCACACCTGAGGACGACGCTATCACAACAGAAACTTTCTACCCAGGCCGAAGCGTTGGAAATGGCGATGAGATTACATGAGACACCAATACAAGATCCGGAGCTGGGAGTTCAACAAATCCACACACAACTACAAAATCTCTACCTGGAGATGCAGAGCTTGAAGCAAGATAGGGCACCATGGCCAGAGGCGCGCGAGTAAGTATGGCACGTCAAATGCAAAGGCCAGGGCCATGAGAAAGACCACTGTCTAGTATTCACGAACTACTTGGTAGGAGGGGGGCCAATGCCATTGAGATCAGAGGTACATGAAAGGCTAAGTGTGACACCCACGTTATGGTGTGCGATCTCTCAGATAGGAGGAAAACACATGATGGATAATTGTCATTTGTTGTAGAAGTATACACAGACTCCACAAAAATTGTTTTGTAATTTTTGCAGATCGATAGGCCATGACGAGCACACTTGTCACAGCTACGAGTTAATGATGGATTGGACCCCAGCCTATAGAATGCAGATAGAAATGTGAGGCCTCGACCCAGCTGTGGGGATAGCATGCACTAGATTTTAGGGGTGAGGTCGAGGACGAGGAGGAATGGGACCAGGAAGGGGCCACAGACAGTTAATTTGTTACAATTGCCGAGGAATCGGGCACTAAACCCATGATTGTACCAACCCAATGAGAATACCCTGTTCATATTGTGCCTAGTTTGATCATGAAGTAATAGATTGTCCTACATTGATCACACAGATGCACAAGAAATGGGTACTCCAGCCTCTTCCGACTCAGAATATCCAAATGATGAGGTCTGAACCGCGTGAAGAAGACCCAAATGTGAACATGGTGCTCAAAAGTGGTGTGACCACAAGGGAGGATAAGGGGAAGCAACCAGAGGAAGATACATGGGTTCACAAGGCTTCTACAAAGGAACCTAAGTTTTACCTGGAACGCGCAAAGGAGACGTTCATGGAAGCTAAGAAGAGCTTTGTGGAGGCCTCTACTTCCGGTAGTAAGGATCAACCAGAGCCAGGGATGGATCCTTCTATGCTTACTACCTTTCTGGAGACATGCATGAAGCTGTTGCATGATAATAATGTAGTTAAGGGACTACAAGAATTGATCACCCGGTGCATAGGGTTAGGAGAACTACGTGTAGTTCAGAAATTGGGGAAGCATACATTGAGCACTGGAAGGGAGATGAGGTTGACTGCAAATTAGTGAGTATGAAATGGATTAGGTCATCCTAGATTTGGGATCAGATGCGAATGTGTTATTGAAGCAAACACGGGAATGCATGGGCAGGCCTGCGTTGCAGTGGTCCCCTATTCAATTACAAATGGCGAACCAACATAATATTTTACCCATGGGGAGGTTGCAAGGGGTAGTAGTCGATATCGAAGGCACAAGCACACAAACGAACTTTGAAGTAATAGAGATTGTCAATGACAAAAATCCTTATCCCACATTTCTAGGAATAGATTGGGCCACTGATATGAATGGAGTCATCAACCTAAAAAAAAGAAAATGATATTCGAGAAAAATTCCTTATGTGTAGTGGTCTCGCTAGACCCAGCCGAAGGAGTGCACTACACCGAACCAATGCGCGATGATGAAAGCAACGATGAGCTGGATTGTATTTACTAGATAACCATGTGAGACTAGGAGTGGGTGAACCCGAATATAGATGGGAGAATCTCGTGGGAGCATGATAGCTTCTGCACTTCAGATTCAGACGAAGAAGTAGAACACTAGCAAAACCGGTTGCATGAAGTGACAACGATAAATTGCAACATGGTGATTAAATCATTGCATTGCATGATGACAGAGGCAAGGGAACTACCAACCTATGATGAGGCAACAGTGGTGGATGAATTCTTGGATAAATTTGAAGGCCCAGTACCAGATTAGTAGCAGTACCGTGTGCTGGATTGGGCACTGCACACAACACCCTCACGATGGTGGAGTACACATGAAAAGACCATTGTAAACTAGCGTGAATGTAGAAGATGGATGTGCTTATAGTTTGGAAGCCCCCATCAGCGAATGAGAGTAGGGCAGCCAGGACGAAGCAGCTTGCATGCCCACCCGTGTTGATGGGTGCAGATGTGTTCTGTGCAAACGCACCCCAAACTAAGGATCGAAAATCAGAACCAGTCGTAGCAGTAGGAAAAGCAATGCGCCCCACAAATATTCCACGTTGGTGCATTCAAAAAGCTATGCAGAATCATGAACAAAGTTCACTAGGCGAGACGAACTGATTGGGATCTACGTGTACCAATGATTCGATGGGCCTATGAGGCCATGAGCAAAAACCTAAGCACAGAAATGACCCCAACACTAACGAGAAGAGACAAAACCATAAAAGCTCAAAAGAATCCCCATTCAATAGCTCCCACAGTTGGGATAGTATGTGAGGACCCAGCTAAAGGAATTATGGAGTTACAGGAAGCCATTTGGTGAGGGAACTTGAAACTTCACGAACGCAAAGAAGATTGGGTATGGCTGAGAAAGACAAGCATGATATTTTACGGAGAAATCAACAAATTGGAAACTGAAGTCATGCAAGCATGTTGCATCGAGAAATTAAGCACGATGGGACAAGGTATAGCCATACTACTACATTAGAAGAATTTGAGACCCTACTACCATGGTTGGGACTGCACCTTACTAAAGAAAGTAAACAGGGGAGCACACCATACAAGGAAGAACGCGACGCATTGACGGATGCAAGCATAATTGAGGGATGCCCGTAGATCAGGCTGGTAGGTAAATTGAAGCCTTGCACTAGTGGTGCGAACACCTGACTATCCATAGGAAGCACAGTCTCATCGTTCCAAGCAGTTGAAAGAGAGCGCAGGACTATAAAAGAGTTTGTATGGGAGTTACGGGACAAGGAGGTTAAGCACAAGATCAGTATGTCGCATGGGTTGCGGCCGCGCATAAGGGACTGCGATGCCACGTGAGTAGGTTGGGAAGTGACCATTGGTGTCACTGTTCATGACAAGATGTCCAAGTTAAGGCAACAAGGAGTGGACGATGGGAAATTAAGACATGGAGTCAAAAATAGATTTGGGACGATCTACCACCAAGAATGCATTAATGACTCAGAAATAGGGGGAATAGTAAAATTCAAATTCAAAGGATGACATAAAACTACCAAGGTGAGCCATGAGACAACACTTGTTTCTTTGAGATTTGAGTTGTTAAAGAGAGCCCACATTGTTGAGCACCGAGTGGTGTTTGAGCCTCTAAAGTCGCGAACAACTATAGACAGCTCAAACAAGATGATAACTACCAAGAGAGGTGTGGGCTTTGTCAAAAGTACTGCTGAAGAAGCTGACTAGAGCCCTTCGCTGCAAGTGGGACCAGTAATTCCAAAATCACCTTAGAAGTCATGGCCCAATATGGATCCACAGGCAGCGGGACCAGTCCGCATGTCCCCGTGAAACCCAAGGTTCGGTAAACTGTCTATGGAAGACAAGGGAAAATTTTTTAATCTTGAGACAGATGATGAGGAAGAGGATATCCAAGCATTTGTAGAAGAAATCAAGGTGGATGAAGAAATGGAGGAAGACATTCAGCGAGTACGCACTAAAGCAAAACTTCCCAAGTATGTCCCCCCACAGAAAGGGAGAGTGAAAGTGCCCAAAGATTTGGATGCCATTAAGAGCGCACTCCAAACCCCGTTTCTCCCAGATGGAATTATGTTTGAAGGATCGATTTTGGGCTGCGTGCCCATGATGAAATTTGAAGATTGGGACCTCGCGGACTGTGAAAAGTTCCCACCTTTGGAAACCAGCCAACTCATGAAACAGAGCAAGGAGGGGTCATTTACAGTGCTAAAGCCACAAAAATGGTTGTGCGGTGTGGAGGGGGTCGGGCTACTCCACTGTTATGAAACCAGCTCACAAAAAGATAGAAAATATAGTTGAACCCTTTATAATTCATCCTCTTCGAGGGGGAAACCTCCTTTACATTACACAAATGAACAATTCTTGGATGATTCAAATGAAAATACCTCCTCTCTATATATAGGAGTTTAAGGGGTCTAACATAATCAGAGCCTACATAACAATAATAATGTAAGGGCATAATAATAACAATAGTGGGCTTCTATGGGGCACAATAGTAACAATATGGGCACTACATGGGTACATCAATATAATAAGGGGTTACACTAGTAGTATAGGGGCCTAAAATGCCCCTCTCCTTCAAAAAGCATTGTCCTCAATGCTTGAGTAGTTCTTAATGCTTTTGCATAAAATTCTTGTCCTCCCATGTGGAATCTTTAGTGGGTAAATTCTTCCATTTGATTAGATACTCTGAAATTGATCAATTTCGTAGTTGTTGGGTTCTTGTTTCTATGATTGCTCCAGGTTCCAATATGATTTTTCCATCCTCTTCAATTTATGGCAATATTGTTTGAATTCGGATGTTTTGTAACTTTTGAATAAGTGGCCATACTTCTTCATCCTTCTTCCATTCACCCCTTTCTTTGTTTATCCAATCTAGTTGGATAATAGAAATAGCACAAAACAATGCTTCCACATCCTCATCCTTGAAGAGTCTTCCCATTCGGTAAGGTCGCCATTTTTTAAGTGCATGTAGTATTGCCAACACTTCCTTCTAATAGCTTGCTTGAGATGTAGCAGCAAAAATACCCAATCACCTACATCAAAATATTTTTCACTATGATGTTGATCTACTTGTTGTTTCATTTGATTTTGCACCGAAGTGGCGTTATCCTTTAAAAGTTGGAGAACTTGTTGATGCTCGATGTGATCTTTCACTACTTGAACCTTTTTCTTCTTGATATGTCCTTCTATCTCTAGAGTTTGGGGAGTGGTAATTTCTTCGAATCCTTTACAAGATATGGTCAGATTCAATTCTTGATGCTTGATGTGATCTTTCACTTCTTGAACATTTTTCTTCTTGATATGTCCTTCTATCTTGATAGTTTGAGGAGTGGTAATTTTGACCAATGAACTACAAGATATGGTTGGATTCATTTCTTCTTTCTCGATGTGATCTTTCACTTCTTGCACATTTTTCTTCTTGATATGTCCTTCTATCTTGAGAGTTTGAGGAGTGGTAATTCTTGCCAATGCTTTACAAGATATGGTCTGATTTATTTCTTCTTTCTCTGGGGTGGGGTCCTGGCGTATATCCTCTTCTTTTGATGTTTCTTGATCCTTTTCTTCCTCGTCTTCATAATCTATGTAAAATAATTTATTCTCAGCACACTTATGACCTTTAGTGCATTTTATATCACAATTGTAACAAATCCCTTTTTCTCTTTTTTCTTCCAATTATTGTGGTGTAACCCTTGTAGGTTGTGGAAGGCTAGGAGAAACAACACTTCCATCTT
>APFE031000821.1:91862-116969 GCA_000404065.3 Pinus taeda | reverse complement strand
CTGTCTGTAAAGGGGTGGATGCGTACCCCTGTAAAAGTCAAAAAGGCGCAAGTTTATCCTAAAAAACTCACTTTTGGGTTAATTCTAGATGTTTCTAGAAGGATTTTGACGTGGATTTTTCGCTCCAAGGTGGTTCATGCATCCCAAAAAAGAAGGAGCTAATCCCTTGATAGGAGGAGCTATCCCTTTGAAGGATGACCTAGTAACTTCCCTCCATTGCACTATAAATTAAGGCATTGGGTCAGTTGTTGGGGAGGTTAGAAGCTGAACATTTTTAGGGTAAATGCTGATGGAATTGGGACTTCCTAGTTAAACTTGAGAGGAGAGATCACATACCTTTTGTTTTCATTGGGAAGTGAGTGAAACTTGTCAAAGTAGAGGAGACTTCTTGTCGGACCCTGGGAGGAGCTTGTACAACATCAAGGCATAGGTTGTAAAGTTCTTCTTCATTTGAATTAATACAATCAGATTCATTTTCTCAACAAATTGTCTTATGTGGTTTGTTTCATAATCTCCTTGATCATTATGATGAATATGCTTTATGATATTGGCTTTTCAGGTGCTATTTAATATGTTTGCTTGTTTGTGTTTGCAGAATTACACTTCAAGGAAGCTCATTTGGAGCGAGGGAGTGAGGCTTCCACAAACTTGCATTGGACCTAAGGTAGGCCTAAAACACTTGGTTGCCTTTGTTTTTGAGTGCATATTTAGAGAAAGATAGTTTTTGATTGGCTTGCTTGTCACTAGATATCTTTAGATACTAGGAAGGTCGATCTTGTCCGCAACCTCGACTCATTTTGTGTGACAAGAAGCATCGAAGTCTTCAAACATAACATTTCGAGTTGAGGAAAAGGGAATGAATATCGATCTAGTCAATATCACAACTCAATAAGATGACAAATCAATTGAAGAGAAAACATATTTAGATGTTGTGGTTCAAACGACAAAAATTTCAAGTGAAGATCCAACATTTAACCAAGCATCTTCATTGCGTGGAGAAAATCAGATACTTCAAGTAAATCAATAAATTGCCACGAACAGGATAAGGGGAAATCATATCACAAAATATCCTTATTAACACCCAAATCATAAAAGCAGACATCTCAACCAGTATGCAAATCCATATCACTCAAACTAGAAACAAGTGACTTATATTCCAAAGAATATTGAGTCACCATATTCAAGTTTTGTGATAACAATTCATCTCAAGTTCCTATTAATTGTACGATTTTGCAGAAGATTGATATAGGATGTGTTGTCATTATGGTGTTCATCGTTGCAACTGGATAATGTTGGAATTGGCTTCATGATGGAAGCTAGCTCATGTTGGCATTGTTGTCAACCCTATGTAGACTAACTGATGTATTGATGACATTCTTGTAGTATGGTTATAGCTGGTTGTGTTGACATTGAGATGGTTATGTTGGCATTGATGTCAACCTTTGATGATGTAGCTTTTTGGTAGCATGATGGTCATGGAGAAGTTGTCTTGTGATGGCATATGTATCGAATGGAGGCATTGGAGATGATACTATAGGTGGATGATGTAGATCTACATGTGATGGAGATGATGGCTCAAGTTTCATTAATTTTGTTGATATGACACGCTAGTTGAGTTTCCATACCAGGTCTTCATCTATGCTCATTGAGATGACTTGTTGTAGCAGTATGTTGGTCTAATGATGATGTTCTAGAGGTTCTACAGAGTGTGTTCTAAGCTAGAGTTTTCTGGTTCTGACCATCCTCTACCCCCAACTGCACCCATGTAAGCTTGTGCATGTGGATAAAAGGATCCAAATACATGGAGACAAGCATGTGCATGCAGTTGCAACCCAAATCAGCTAGTTTCACACATGTGGTTATGTCTTTAGCTAGAATTTCTCTGCATTCCTAATGCACATCTAGATTATTTTGACTTGGAAATATTGGGAGGATTCGATTAATTGAAAAAGGTTGGAATTGGTTTGAAAAATATTCCAATAGGTTTGAATGCATTTAGTGCACAATTAGTGATGGTTGAGGATTGATTTCATCAAATTCGTGCACTCTTGATCTGATACCAAAAGTGAATTTCACCCTAGATGTTTTATATTCTACATTTTGGAGTTGGGTAAAGGTTGGACGAGTGATAATGTGATTTAGAGAAGGCTGCATTGTGTGAGAATTCTTCAGACCTATTTGTGAGAAGGGTTAATTTCATGTATGTGTTCTAATGGCAGCAGAGTGAGAAGATTTATTTTTTGAAGTAGTGTATTGATTTATAATTTCAGATAGCAGATCAAAGAAGCAGAGAGTTGTAGCAGAGTGTGTTGGTAGAGATGGAGAGCTTGGTATAGCTCCAAATTTGAGACTCTCACTTTTGTTTTGCAAGTGTTTCTAGTGCATTTGGAACATATCCATTGTGTTGTATGTTACTATTGACGATGTTGGACCTGCCAACATGTCAAGTGATATCTCTGGTAATAAGTCCCAACTAGACCTCAGACCGTTTAGTGTAGGAGTCCCAGTAGTGGGTCGTATGACATTGCCTTGACCACGGTTGCGTGTAGAGGTAAGTAGGATTTCCTTGTTGGTAGCAAGGGTGTGACTAGCGCAACAAACCAAGGAAGGTGCATGAAGGGTTCTAACACACAGAATGGGGAATGAGTGTGCCCCTTAAAAACCTGTGGAAACACATAGCTTGAAAGGGAACACACGAGCAAAGATACATCACAAGCTAGAAAGCAGGTTAGCCAACGATCCAAAGTGATGGTTAAACCAACAAAAAATCTCAATAAGATTCATAAATACATATATAGAAAGAGTCCATACATACATGCGTAAGCAAACAACTACATATATCATTAGAGTAACCAAGATAGTTGAAATACAATAACAACATATGCATTAAACGTGTTGCCTTTGTTATATTAATAAAGTGAAAGCTCCAATCATACACACAATTATGTCCAACTACTTGTCCCGACAACGGAACATTAAATTCATTGTCGCCCGCTCCTCCAAAGAGATATACTAGCTCTGCACTATGGAGAAGCTAAGGCTCGTTACAATACACTCCAAGCTTTCTCTCAGATGCACCTATAGGAAGCTTGGCTCCAAAAATCATGTATAATGAGTTATGAGGTTCTATAAATAACAAAGGGCGAGTGACCCTTGACATTCCCCTTTGTGACTCTTCACCTACCCTCATGACTCTTCAACTACTACATGACCATTACATTCGACCATCAACACTTGGTCTTTCACTTTTACAAGATGTTACATTACAATCTATACATGTACCCATGTGAGACAAAATAGGCTTGAGCAAGCCATGCAAGATACCACTAAGACTCAGACAGTTGTGGGAAGACCAACTCTTCTACATCCTCATGATGATCGACGGTGGTAAACTGATGCCAAGCTTGGCAGTCCATGATGGTGTCTATGTGCTCAATGGTGACATCCTACTGAAAATGAAATCTTGCCTCCATTGCATCTGGGTACACTAATTTGGCTCCTCTGTGCAATTCATCTGATAACATGTGCATCATAGCCTTGAGTGTGGTTGGGCCAACAACATAATGATGCATAGTGTCTACGTTGATCTCCAAGTGTGTGTTGGTCGCTATGTGCATCAACTCGTCGAAGGACATGTCCAACTCTAGTTGGACTTGGTTCCTTATCTTTGCCTTGGTTAGTGTACCAATGATTGGGATTGAATGTGTGCGCACAATGACATCCACGCTCCTAAACACCTGTGTATGCTATCGAAATCAATTCTCACCCTATCTGCTATGTGCCAGCTACTGGGATGGGTCTATATGTTAGGAAACCAGCTCACAAAAAGATAGAAAAGATAGATCAATGCCTTAAAATCAACCTCTTTGAGTGGGAAACCTCCTTTACATTACACAAATGAACAATTCATGGATCATACAAATGACTAAACCTCCCTTCTATATATAGGAGTCTAAGGGGTCACCATATAATCAAGCCAACCTGACAGTAATAACATAAGGGCACAACAATAACAATAATGAGTTTCTATGGGGCACACTAATAACAGTATGGGGACAATAGGGGCACAATAATAACAATAAGGGATACAATGACAATAATAATGGGGGAATCACTAGTATTATAGGGACCTAACTACCCCTCTCCTTCCAAAAAGAATTGTTCTCAATGCTTGAGTAGTTTTGGATGCTTCTGTATAAAATTCTCATCCTCTCATGTGGAATCTTCAGCGGATAAGTTCTCCCACTTTATGAGATACTCCGAAACTGACCGATTTCATAACTGTCTAGTTCTTGTTTCTGTGACTACTTCCGGTTCCAACATGGATTTTCCTTCCTTGTCAAGTTCTGGCAATGTTGTTTGAATTGGGAGCTTGTCACCTATAACTTTCTTTTAACATGAAACATGTAAAACTGGGTGCACTCAGGAAGATGAAAGAAGCTCCAATTTGTATGTCATAGCACCAACCTTTTGCAACACCTTGTACGAACCATAATACTTTGGTGATAATTTATTATCCTTCTTAGCTTTCTTGAGGGACATTTGTTTATATGGTTGTAGCCGTAGGAATACTCAGTCACCTACATCATAGCTTCTTTCCTTGTGATGTTGATATGCCTGTTGTTTCATTCTATTCTGCGCCAACATGAGGTTATCCTTTAAGAGTTGGAGAACTTGTTGTTGATGCTCAATGTGATGTTCCACTTCTTGAACCTTAGAATTTTCTCTTAAATATGATGTGATATCCATAAAGTGCCATAAATGGGGTCATTTTTACTGCAATATGGAAGGAAGTGTTATACCACCATTCAGCCAGAGGCAACCATTTGATGCATCGTGTCTGTTTATTAGATACAAAGCAACAAAGATATCCTTCCAAACATCTTTTTACTATCTCAATTTTTCCATCATATTGAGGATGATAAGATGAGATATGAGCTAACTGAACACTGAGACAAGAAAACAATTTTGTCCAAAAATTTCTAGTGAAAATGGGATCTCTGTTGCTTACAATAATCTTTGGGTTTCCATGTAGATTTTGAATTGTTTCCATAAATGCAATAGAAATTGTATTAGCTTTAAATGGATGTGATAATGGACAAAAGTGTGCATACTTGGTAACTCTGTTAACTACCACCATGATGACACTCTTTCCTTCAGACTTGGGTAAACTTGTGATAAAATCCATTGAAACCTCCTCCCAACGTTGGCTTGGAATGGATAAAGGTTGTAATAGACCTGGGCTCTTAATTGTTTCAACTTTATTTTGTTGGAAAACCAAACATTCCGCCACAAACTTTTGAATATCCGATTTAAGGCCATCCCAAAAAAATTCCTTCTTAACCATGTGGTAAGTTTTTAAAAATCTCGAGTGCCCTCCTAAGGGAGAAGTGTGCAATTCCATAAGAATATTTTGTTTTAGTTGGGAATCCTTACATAGGTAGAAGCGATCTTTGTACCATAACAAATCATTTTTCTATCTAAATGTATCAGATGTATTGGGATCTTTTTGTAAATTTTGAATGAGTGCCCACACTTCTTCGTCATTCTTCCATTCATCCCTTGCTTCATTTATCCAATCTGGTTGGATAATAGAAATGATGCACAATAATGCTTCCACATCCTCATCCTTTTTGAGAGTGCATCTGCCACAACATTTTTCTTCCCTTTTTTGTAGATGATTTCATATTCATAACCCAACATATTTGTGACCCATTTTTGTTGCTCTTCAGAGGATAATCTTTGTTATAAAAAGTATTTAAGGCTATCATGATCCATTTTTACCTTGAAGTGTCTTCCCATTAGGTAGGGTCGCAATTTCTTAAGTGCATGTAGTATTTCCAACATTTCCTTCTCATAAATAGTTTTGTGTAAATACTTTCCTTTGATTGGACGACATTCAAAAGCAATGGGTCTTTCATCTTGCATTAAAATAACACCAATTCCATTTCTTTAAGCATCACATTCCACAATACAGGTTTTTGTGAAGTCCAGTGTAGATAAGGCCGGTGCTTGACACATTTCCTCTCTAAGATGTTCAAAGGCCTTTGTTGCTTTTAGAGTCCATGAAAATGCATCTTTCTTCAATAATGTTGTTAGAGGTGCTGCTATTCTTCCATAATTCTTAACAAAATTGCGATAAATACCCTACCAACCTGAGAAATCCTCGCAAATGCTTTATGGATGTGGGGATTTTCCATTCCTTAATGGCTTTAATTTTTCTAGGGTCTACCTTAACACCTTCATGAGATACAATATGACCCATATATTCCACCTCTTGTACTCCAAAGAAACATTTGGAGCTTTTTGCATATAATTATTTCTCCTTCAATAGTTTGAGCACCCTGTCAACATGTTCAACATGATCCTTCAAAGACTTGTTGTAGATTAGTATATCATCAAAAAAATACTAACACACATTTTCTAAGGAAGGGTTTGAAAATGGAGTTCATCAAACCTTAAAATGTAGAAGGCGCATTGGTAAGGCCAAAAGGCATGACCAAAAATTCATAATGACCCTCATGAGTTCTAAATGTTGTTTTCAGAATGTCTTCATTCTTCATTCTGACTTGATGATATCCTGAACGAAGATCCAATTTGGTGAAGTAAATTGATCCATTCAATTCATCAATGCAGGAATGGGAAATTTATATTTAATAGTGATCTTGTTGAGCTCCCTATAATCTGGACAAAAGCACCATGATCCATCCTTCTTGTGCACCAATACTACTGGAGGAGAGAAAGAACTTTGACTAGGTTGAATTATACCAGCCTCTAGCATTTCTGCAACCATTCGTTCAATTTCACTCTTTTCGACATAAGGATATTTGTACGGAATGATGTTTGAAGGAACACTTCCTGGAATCAAGTGAATATCATGATCATGATCACGAATAGGTGGGATGCCTTTGGGAGTCTCAAATACCTTGGAATGATTGTCCAGGGCTTTTTGGAGATCTGGAGAAATAGATGATTTCGATGTGGAAACCTCTAACGAACATATTTGTGAAATTATGCCTCGTTGTTCCTTCTTTAGAATTTTTTTCATACCGTTAGAGATGATTATTTTTCCCAGTTTCCCTGCAATACCCCTTAATTCAGCTTCCTTTCCTTCGGCACAAAATTTCATGAAAAATTCTCGAAAATTAAAAGCTAGTGTACCCAAGGATTGTAGCCATTGGACTCCTAGTACAACATCAACACAACCCATTGGAATGGAAAGCAATGGGCTATTCAATACATATTCTCCCATGGATAGCTTGATATTATGGCACTCTCCAGAGAAATTTATGGTTCCTCCAATTACAACCATCACTTGACACTCTGGTGCTGGATATAGGAAGAAATTCAATTCCTTGGCTATCTTACAATGAATAAAATTATGGGTACTCCCTGAATCAATCAACACTATTACATTTTTCTTCTTGATATTCCCTTCTATCTTGATAGTTTGAGGAGTGGTAATTCCAGCCAATACATTACAAGATATGGTTGGATTCATTTCTTTTTTATATAGGGTTTGTTCCTGGAGTATATCCTCTTCTTTTGACATTTTTTGTTCCTTTTCTTCCTCCTCTTCACAATCTTTGTAGAATAATTTCTTCTCAACACACTTATGACCTTTAGTGTATTTTCTATCACAACTGTAACAAATCCCTTTTGCTATTTTTTCTTCCAATTTTTTTGGTGTCAACCTTATAGGTTGTGGAAGGCTAGGGTCAACAACACTTCCATCTTTATAGTTGTGAGTGGTAGGCTTCTTGGTTGCCATAACTTTGCTTTCCATTTTCCTTGCTAACCTAAATGCCTTCTCTAATGAATCAAGTTCCCAAAGGGGAACCTCATGTTGGATATTATCCTTTAAAGTCCCTATGAACACATTAATCCTATGCTCCTCTGGAATATCTTTTACCCTTATGTTCAATTTTTTGAAGTCCTCAATGTGCTCCATCATTGAACCCTTTTGTTTGAGATTTATCAATTGGCTAAAAAAGGTGTTGCTTTTTGTATCCTCATAATGTGCTACCATTTCTTTCACAAAAATTTCCCAAGTGACAATTTGTTTATGAGAGAAAAGTCATCGATACCATACAAACTGCTTTGGTTCCAAATATAAAGTTTCAATACGTACCTTTTGTGTGTTTTGCACATTATGGAGATCGAAAAATTGCTCCATCTAGAGTATCCATGTTTCGATATCCTTGCCATCAAACTTCCTCATGTTGATTTTTGGAACATGGTGGGTATTTAATCCAACATTAGATTCTATGAAATCATGATTAACATTTCTTTTGTTCTCATAATGAGTTTCCTTTACTACCCTTTCACCATTAATAACCATTTCTTGTAGCAACTTATTCAAATTTATCTTCAATTCTTCCATATTAGCGTCCATGTCATTCATCTTAGTGTCCATGCCATCCATCTTAACTTGCATGCCATTCATATTAGCTTCCATGCCATTCATCTTAGCTTCAGTTACCTTTTGTGAGAGTGAAATTTGTTGTACTTGGTATTGTAATTTGATATATCATGTTGCATTTCTTCCTCTTCTTCATGAGTCATGCTAGAGCTTTCAGGTTTCTTACTAGGTGTTTCCATTTTATTTCTTCAGGGCATCAATTAATGCTAATAATTCTTCATTATTCCCTTTGAATTCCTTCAAACCAATATTATGCAAAATTGAAAAAAGCTACACACCTTTTTTTCACTTTGTAAGAGCTCAATATGGAATTTGTTGTATCTTTGTAACTTCGGATATCGAATATCTAAAATTACATCCTGCAGTAGCACTTTGAGTCCTCTTTCTAACTCCACAAGTCTAATCAAGATTGGATTCTCCAAAGAAGAGAGATGCCAAATCTCCCACAGCGACCTGATTATAGACTAGTTCAGTAGAGTGAACTTGTATGAAGTTCCACGTGTCACTGTTTCGTGCTTAGTACCTAAAACTGATATAGATAAAACTACAGGTCGTCCTCTTTTTGAAAATTCTTATGAAATTGAATTCTGATGCTCAGAACAAAAGTTATGATAATTTTCCCTAGGTCACTTGGTTGGAATGTAATTCGGGCATTTGCAAAAACCCTAACTTCCTTAGTTCATATATTCGAAAATATAGTGAGACAAGTTTCGAAATTCAGACCTGAAGTTTAGAACAATTTCGGCTCAAATGGGTTTTTTTTTAGCTTTTGAAACGTCGCAGAAAAAACTTTATAGCGAAAATTCCATGATGACCTATTTGGAGCAGCGAAACCCTAGATTCCAAAGCTCTAATACCAAATGTTAGGAAACCAACTCACAAAAAGATAGGAAAGATAGATCAATGCTTTAGAATTTATCCTCTTCGAGGGGGAAACCTCCTTTACATTACACAAATGAACAATTCTTGGATCATACAAATGACTAAACCTCCCTTCTATATATAAGAGTCTAAGTGGTCACCATATAATCAAGCCGACCTAACAGTAATAACATAAGGGCACAACAATAACAATATTGGGTTTCTATGGGGCACACTAATAATAATATGGGGACAGTAGGGGCACAATAATAATAATAAGGGATATAATGACAATAGTAATGGGGGAATCACTAGTATTATAGGGACCTAACACTATATCCTGTATGGGCCCAATTTCATCAGTCTACGTGTGTTACGCTCCCTGCTAGATTTATTCCTATTGTGCTTCCTTCTCCGCTCTACGCAATTCGTATTCTTCCCTAAGTTTCCACTTAAACTCTTGCAACTTCTCTATTTACTCCATCCTTTGTTTGTGCCTTTGCCTTTGCATGATCCTCTTGTTGTGCTATCACCTCCTAGCCTCAATCTCCAAAGATGCTTTCACCACAAGTGGATCTTGTTTGAACTTGCAGCTTTACTTCGCCTCTGTGTTGTCAAAAACCTTCCTCTTGCCTTTGTCATGTGTAGGTATGCTAAACTCTACTGTTGCTAATGGTTATCCTCTCTGCCTTGCCATGACCATTTCATCTTGATATCCTTGTCTATGAACAAATCGATATCTTCATAGATAGGAAAGCTCATAGACACTCGCTCAACTGCATCTCTGGTTGTGCTCTTAATGGTGTCCTTTGACCCTGCTCTCTAGGAGGCCATTGTACTTATACTGTTGTGAGGAGATGAAAACCTATGATACCTGGAGATATAGAAACACTCATGGAAAGCAATTTGTCACTTGAAACCAAAACAAAATGGAAGAGTTACATACAACATACATGTGTGATTGTCTGTGAAGATTGCATAATTTTCACTAGGAGGCTGGGAGATTGACTGCCAAAATTGCACAAGGCATAGTCTAGGCTGTCAAGAGGCTGACTACCTAGTGGAACTACATAATGCATAATCCAGCCTGGCTTATTGAGGATTGAAACTATGCAATGCGTAGTTTCATTTAGTAAGGACATATATTCCTAGAGATTGCATTATGCAATTTTCTGGATCCCAGAATTGCGCAATGCAAACCTGGAGGCTAGTGATGTGCTATATTTGTGCAATTTCTGGAGGCAACGAAGAGACTTCACTTTCAGAAATGTGCATAGCTATCCGGGAAACTCAAGGTGTGGGCCAAGGAAACCCAGACCTGCCGACGGGCAACTGAAAACATGAAAATTTTTGGATGCATGGTGAGACTGGGTGTAAACAAGAGTGAATAATCATGCATGAAAACAACGATTGCAAGATTCAGAAAATAGGAAAAAAAGCATGTGTGTGAAGCAAGTTGTCAGAATAGCTATCGTGAGTGCAGAAACAATGTCATGCATGCGGCAATAGTGAAATGTAATGAAAAACTAAAATAGTGCTTCTACAAGCTAACATGCATCAAAATAATAGCAAGTGTTCATTGAAATCAAGTAGACAACACTTACATAGAGAAATACAAAAATCGATAGAAATGTAGCACAAGACATGAAAATAAGACTTACCCTGAAAAATTTGAGCTGAATGTGCCAAAGACTTCTAGATGTGATGTGGGATTTGAGAGTTGCAAGATGAATGTGAGGAATGAGATTTGCAGTGTTCGACAAATGAGTTTTAATAAGATTGAGGTTATGACGTGCATGCCACAAATCTAGGAAAAAGTGACACTTGGAGGTCAGTTTCTAAAACAATCTTTGCATGTAACCCCAGCTGCTAAAAATAGATCCCTAAAATTTAGGAATGCCTTTTGCATGTTGCTTTTTTCTATTTCGGGAAAAAGTAGCCCATGCATGCAAATCAGGATTGCTCAGTCCCTGAGGGAACGGGTCAACCTAAAGGCACATGCAGTAGTCTCCAAGCCTGGGAAAGGGATTTGTGCATTTTCTGGGCTGAGCAGGGTTGGTTGTCCCTCAGGAATTACACAATTTATGGGATCAACAGGTCACTGCCTCCCAAAATTACGTAATTTATGGGTTGAAGCCCAGTGTTGGGTTGGATTGCACAATTTTCTAAGGGAGGGTTACCTAGTTGGATTGCATAATTTTGGAGCTCAGAATATAACCCAACAAGGATTGTGCAATTTCTGGATGGAAGGTTGGTTCCCCTCCAGAATTGCACAATTTTCTAAGTGAACATTTCAACTAGAAAATTACTAAATTCTGGAATGGCAGCTTCTAATGGGAGACAAACAAGTTGACATGCATAGGCTGGAAAGCTAATGAAACTCAGCTGAAGCCTATGTACTTGACAGTGCAAGATATGCTGCTAAGGATGGTTGGTAGGGAGGCTCCAAAAAAAATATAAGGAAACATTTTGGAGGGTGGTTGTAGTTGCTACAACACTTAGCGACACACTTGTAGAACTCCAGCTCTCTGAATGGACCTTGTTTCATGAAAATAAAGTACAACTCCTCGAGAAGTATTGTTCAATTCTCTGATAATCTTGGTTTCCACACTAGCTTTATTGAAATATGTAGAATCTGCCATGCTCTTGGTCTATCAGCACACATTCCTAGCCAAGTCAACACAATTTGTTTTATTGGGATGAGGGGTATATTGGTACACAGACAATATGATAGTTAGAGTTTAAGTTTCATCTCTAGTGTTGCCCTGCTGCCAACAGTCTTAGACTACCTGAGGAGTCACACAGGAACACAAGCATCGTTGTGCTTCTAACGAGCCTGTTCAATACCCTAGTGGAGTTACTTGCATCACCTCTCTGCACAGGAAGCCTTTCTCTTCTTTCACCTTATTCATTTTTCATTGTTTTAAAAAAATTTCACATTTTCATTTTTTCATTTTTTTCATTTTATAACTGTGCATAGCACTTATTCATTTTAAAGGCAGAATAGGGATCCCGACTTATTTAGAGTAGAATAGGTTGTTCCTTTAGAGAATTATTTTGTATATACCTCTGACATACTTGTTAAGGTTTTCCCCCTCACCCTACTCTACCTGATTGAGCTGACAAGGGTTAACCCAAAACAACCGACTAGAGTATGTGATACTAGTTAGCTCGCAAGTGTTGTGTTTTCGTCAAGGTTCACTTTGAAGAACACATATTTTCCATTAGCGTATCATGTACTGAAGATAACAAGTTCTACATATAGACACATGACAACAGATAACCAAGCATTGATAATTGCACAAATGCTCTTTCGCTTTACCCTCACTTGTTTCAAGAGTCATAAATGGTTTCATGTGAAACTAACCTACAAACATAAACAAGAAAACAAACAAATAAAGGAGCGAAGAGCAGAAGAAAAATGCAAAAGCAAAGAAATTAAGAAAACAAATGAGCAAGAAAACAAACACACAAAGCAAGAAACAAAAATGCATGCAAGAAAACAAGACAAGAAGCAAACACTACTCCTACTCCTAAGATAACGGTGCATGGGCCTGATCACGTGAAGTGATATTTCCAATGCAGCCACTGACACATTGGTTGACCCATGTTGGTGAAGGCATGGTTCTCGAACAACACAGTTGCATGAACCAACAAACATGAAAGATATAACAATGAAGAAAAACACACTCTGAGTTTAAATGCATCCACATAACATAGATGCGTGTAAGTGCATGACATGCAATCCATGGACTTACCATGGTTTTGTGCAACACTGCATGCATATGTTAAGCATATGCATTCTCTTGACTGTGACATGCAAGCAAGCGAGAGAAACAAAGGCAACTTGTGTCGAACATGTTTTCTTTCTATGTCAGATTCCTCCAATGCATGAGAGATGGGATCATGTAGTTTGAGTGGAGGAAGTGAAATTTGTGTGTGGGATTGATCTTCAATGCATATAGATGAGTGATGAGGAGCCTTGAGTGTTTCAACAATTTCTTGAATGGAAGTGAAACAAATATCAAGACAGCAAGGGCCTAACATGACCATCAGATCGGGCTAAATTGCCTTGATAGTCTAAGGGGTTTCAACTTCGTCAACAGATAGATCATCATAAACAGGTGGCTTTGAAAAATCAATAATGATAGAATCATCATCATGATCGAATACGGGAGTAAATGGATCGCAACAATTATGATCAGAAAAATCAATGATTTCATCGACATCCTCATGATGTCGGCTAAGCCGAAAATACCCATAGTATGCATATAAAATGCATAATCTCGTCTGTCCCAGGAATTTCAATGACCTACCCAGTCAACCCTTCATGAATTTCATTTTAAGGCCCCTTAATAATTTTTCATGCGAAAATGTTTCGAATACTATTCAAGAGTCTAATCCTTAATTAACCCCTCCAATGGAATCTTGTTCAACCTCATAAACTTTTGTTAATTCTTAAATCCACGCACATTAACCATACTCTCTTACTCTAGTCTCGAATTTACTCAACACTAATCATTCCATGGTTAATTTCCCTTAATCTGCTTTATTATAGAAATATACATAAATCACTTTTAACTTTACCTCTCCACTTTTTCCACGACTTTGCCACACTTCCCGAGGCTCACCTAAAAATGATGCAAGATGACGAAGGATTGAATAGCAATTGAACAACACTTGCAATTGAATAGCACTTGCAATTGAACAACAATCCATAATTGAACAACACTTCGTCGATTTAACAACAATCCGTAATTGAACAACACTTCGTCAATTGAACAACAATTCACTAATTGAATAGCACTTCGCCAATTGAACAAAAATTCACTAATTGAATAGCATTTCCATCCCACGTTGACTTTCACTTTCCATCGTTGATCTTCTCTCTCCAGATCTAACAGTCATCATTTGTCCTAATCACAAAAACAATCTAATCACCATCCTCCACTGATTGATCAAGACACACTTGATCTAACAGTCATTAATGATATCACACGAGAAACTTGCACAACACTTAATCACCCTCATAGAGATGATATGAATTATCAATCCTCAGCCTATAAAAGTTCGGGTCCAGTACTTAGATTAATGTCTGCTCATTTTTTAGCCCGATATCCATCGGATAACAGTCGCCATTATAACCTATGGTTCGCGAGACTCCCATTAACACATGGTTTAATTACAAGGCCAACCCCCTGTTATAGACATATTTGGGCACTACAACCCCAATCACATATGTTGATAAACCAAGGGCTCTCAAACTCCTAAAAGTGTTGTTTCAAACCCTAAAGAATCAAGGTCAACTGGTTACATCATTTCCCAGAAGTTCTCCCTAAAAAACTACTCAGAAATGGTTAAAAATGGACCATACAGACTGCTCCATGCTGAGGGTGTGATGCATCTCACCTGTTACATAGAAGGGGTGTGATGCATACTGAAAAGCCCTTCTGTAGGGTGCGATGAGCAAGAACAAACAAATGGCAGAGGCAGTTTGCTAGGTGGAAACTCAGAGAATCTTCTAGAAACTGCTCATATGACACTTGCCTCTCTGAATTCGCCCTGGGATGAGTAAGAGACTTGAAATCTCCAAGTGGAACCAGGAACTATCAATGAAATGACACTAATGAAAAACTAATAAGTTGACTCACCCCCCTGCAAATATCTGTATATGGGTCCCTCATCCTAGAGATCTAGAGGCTGGAATTTTGTAAGCTATAAGGAAGTGTTGTTGGTTTCTCTTTGAGACATTGTATTGTTGGGTGATATAGCTTTTCATGAGGTGAAGAGGGCTTTCATGTTGGGAGGATGATGTTGGATCAGACAGCTGGGTTGTAATCCTCTCTTCTACTTCTACTATCAATAAAGTTATTTGAGTTTTCCTCCATATACTTGTGTAGTTATGAATCTTGTATTTATGTATGCAATTGTATGGTTAATGTACTTCTGATCCTACATTGTTTATGGTATCATAGATATCTATGCTTTTATGGTTTCTTGTTGCTTTGCCTCTACAGGTGTTCTTTGAAGCGGGACAAGTGAGAAAGGAGTGGTGAGTTCTATCAAAGGAGAGAGGAAACAAGAAAGGAGCCAAGCAAAAGATTAAGGTTGGTGCTCTCTGCTTCTCTCTTATCTATCTTCCATAAAGGAAAACACAAGTTACTTTGAATTTTTTGTTTCTAAGATAGCTACCCATCTTAGTGGGACTAGCAGATCTGAATAGACACTAGTTTTCCCGAAAAAAATGGCGACTCCACTAGGGAGCAAATAGTTTGTTTGTTTGTTACTATTGTTTGATTTATAAACTACAAACGGAGCTTGAAGTTAAGCCAGCTAGCCTTCGAACTGCTTTTTCTATGCAACTACAAAGTAGATCAACGCTACTTCAGTCAATCTCTGGGTTGGTTTATGAACTGAACGTCTAACTTGAAAACATCCTAAGTGCCCTGGTGGTAGCTCAATAACCTCATTATATCATACCTCTATACCTTGTGTTTACTGTCTATCATAAGCTTGGCCCAAATCCCTGAACTTAGCTACAAATTGTGAGTGAAAACCAAGCTCAGTCTCATCCCTGGACCATCGCACTGTCTCCCATTGGCAATCTGGATGCATCGCACCTCCCATGTGTTGCAGGTGAGATGCATCCCTGTTTCCCTTAAGGACAGGTGCAGCTTATGATCAATATATCATTGTTGAAACCTTCTTCCTTTACATTATTCAGCCTCAATTGATAAGGAATTGTAAATGTTTTTTTATGTATTTTTCATCATTTACAGTCCTTTGCAAAAAGTAGCTTAAACGAAATGTCGTCTTTTGATTCGAAAGTGTCGCAACTATCATTTTCAGTCAAGAAAAAGAGTGTTGTAAAGTCTTCCTCTTTTAGATGGTCGATTGTACTTTTGCCATTGTATCTGATTTGAATTGTCAATTCTTTGAAGTGTTGAAAGAAATTTTCCATTCGAAATTAGAAGTGTCATCTTAGTCTTCCTTTCGTTTTTGGAAAGAAATTGCTAAAGTGTCACTTTGAAGAAAAGTAGTTCAGATCTATACTTAGTTTTCTTTTTGGCATTCTCACATTAAGGAAACAGAAAAACAAATACATGCATGTGCATTTGCATTTAGATTGCATGAGGAAATTGATTTAGGAAAAGTGCATTTAGTGTGTGCTCTCTGCTCTCTGTTGAAAGAATCTTACTCTTCTTTCCTTAGCAGCTAGGATTTTCATTGCTAAAAGAAAACAGACGACTGTTTATAATTTAGATTGCATATTTAGGAATTGTACATCTACATCACGTGGTGAGCCTTGAAAGGCAAACTTCTTAAGAAAGATCAACTATAAAATAAACCTCAATGAACATAAAAACGCTTTGGAACCTAACGCACAACATCTAGAAGTCTAGGCTAGAGACGTATTCCAGCGTCATAAATCCTGGTAACTATAATTTTCATCGTAGGTTGGGTGATTCCTCCTCTTTGATATGACAAGTTCCAGTACAGACTTGTGCTCCCACGTACCGTCAAGTATATATTGGGAGACCACAATAGGCTGATATCCTTTATCCTTAGGAAGCCGTGTCTGCCGCTCTATCGATCACAATGCACTGAACATAGCATTCGGGAAGATTGACTGCCGTACATAAGGTCCTCGGTAATTTCTCTTTAATTTACCACCGAGGTGTATATTGCAGTTTTGCGATTGGTTTGGTAATCCCTTTGTCTAGATTTCCAGAGTAGTCACTTTCGTTCCTTTTTGACTCCTTAAAAGAAAAGGTCCATCTGAGCACTTGTCACTTCAGGCTCATTAAAAATTGAAGGCGACTAGAGTCACCTTTAGCTTTTTCTTGACTCTTAAAAATTGAAAAAGCAAGTTGTGTCAAAGTGTCATAAAATTCATTTAATTCAGAATAACTTTTTCCCCTTTTAATTTTGAGTTGATCAAGTAATCCACAATCGTGGAAGAAAGTCAATCAAAACCCCATCGTTCGCAGAGACTAATGAGTCAACCATCTTTGACTCCGGGAAAGAAACCGTTCCAGGCCAAGCGATCTCGGTTAACTGGGTCGAAATCTTCTGGTTTATTTGAAACTTGTGTTTCAACATCATCAGAGACTCCAGTTACTCCAATTATTTCTGGTACCCCTGCCTCTACAAAAGAAGTTCTGCAGTTGCAATAGGACATTAGAACTAATCCTAGTGTAACAGTAAACACTTCTATTCTTGAGCCAGCTCCATCTAGGGCTGATTTGGAAGGTGTCACCCCTCCAGTATTTGTCGCTACAAAATATATACCTTCTTAGGCACCGGAAATATTTTACGGACCTGACGGTCTACCTCTTCCACTTGGACTGATTGCTATAGAAGAGATTGTAGAGGATCTTCCATCCAGTACCCATTGCATTTTGGAACTGGGATCCACTTATATCCTTCTACTACTGAAGTTAGTTCTTTCAATCATCCTTCATCACAAGTTCCTGTCGAATCGCTAGGAAATCTTTTGGATCGACTCAATATGTCTGAACAACCATCAACATCTAGGATTGTGTCATCTGATATAGTAGCAGCAGAACCTCCTACCGCTACTTTGACAATGTTTGCTGGTATACGATCTGTCCCAACTAGTTCTCAACCGCTAGATGGAGTCCACTCAGGGACTGTTTCGACAGCATGGTCTGTTCCTATTTTTTCATCCGGAATCTTATCTGGAATTTCTTATGTTGAGACTCAGCAAATTTATCCTTCACATGAGTATCATTTTGGGCAGTCCAGTCTCCAAATACCAATTTACCCTTTGAACATTGGATTGCCGCCATATGGGGGGCAGTATGCCTTTTCATTGTTCCCTCCAGGAGAGCAACCATATGAGAGTTCACAACAAAATTTGGGTCAAGCTGGAATTGCATCCAGTGGTTGGGTACCAATACTACCTCAACAGCCAAGAGTTGTATATTCAATGCAACCAAATCAACTTGTGTCGAACATTCCCACTACACTAGCTATTGTGACGGTGTCGCAAGTACAAGAGCTGCCTATTGTATGCCAACCTTAAGTCTCCCAGGTCGTAATACAATAGCCTCTTGTCTCCATGACTCAATCACAACCATAGATTAGTGGCTCCTTAACTGAAGCAGCTCATTCTCAAATGGGTACTATCACCCCTCATCTTGGTCAAACATCTAGTATTGGACAACAACAAATGGTCCAACAACCATGGCTGGTACAATATCAAAAACCACAATTCCAGCAAGCCTACCAAGGACCTAAGCAATAAAGTTTTGCAGGTAATGGGCAACCGTATGTTCAAAACGGTTGCCAACAATCATATTATAATGGTTATGCCCATCAACCTTATCAAAGTTATCATCATCAAATACATTATGCTGGTATGCAAAGACCCATTGCTTAGACAATCCCATCTTATCCTAGGCATGCTTTGCCAAACCTGAATCAACAGTTACCTTTCGTAGCAACTTTAGAATTACCAGATTTGAATCGGCTAACAAATGATCCAATTGCTTATGCCCCTTGGTGGCCAGCGATTCCCCATAAACTTTCGTCAGATATTCCTAAATTTAATGGAAATCCAGGTGAAGATCCATTGAATCATGTAATGACCTTTCATTTGTGGTGTTCGTCCAACACCCTCGATGATGATTCGATTAGGCTTCGCCTTTTCAGCAAACACTAACTAGTCCGGCAACGAAATGGTACATTGAATTGCCTAGAGTTTCATTCGATAACTTCAACACCCTTGCCACTACCTTTTTAACCCATTTTTAGTTACCTATAAGGTACGAAATAGGAATGGAGCTCCTTACCAATTTTAAACAGACAACATCCACTCACATATATGATCATATTCATGAGTGGCGACGTCATCGTCGAATGGTAAAGACATATGTTCTTGATCAGCTTCTAGCTAAATGGTTTATTAAATCATTGTTACCTTCTATTACAGAAGATGTGGCCAAGGGAGGGGTCATTACTGAAGAGCAAGTTATTGCTCGTGCACAATATCTAGACTTGATCTATACTCAGTCTGGCATGCTCTATGACAAAATTCATGACGCTCCTAGACCAGAATTTTCCGTTCCTCCTCCTCCTAAATGAAACAGGAACACTCATGCCGACAACGGCATAATTGGCACCTCAAGTACACAAACCACAAAGGCCCCATCTAGTAAGGCCCTTGTAGTTTCCAGTAAAAGAGAAAATGACAACCTTCCTGCCTCGGAGGTTAATTTCGTGTCGTCCGACAAAGGCAAAGAAATGAAGCAACCAGGGGACAAGAAGAAATGGAAAAACAAAAAGAAGAAATAGGAAGATTCGAATCTTGAAAAATCTTCTGAAAACCCTACTGGGAAAAAGAAACCTACTCAGCCATGTCTCATATGTGATGGGGACCATTGGATGAAAGAATATCCACATCGAGCTGAGGTCAAGAAATTCTTTAAGAATTCAAATACCTCAGTGGTATTGACTAATCCATTTCCAAACCCAGAAACCAATCTGGTTGCTATCGATAATGCTTTCCCATCCTAAGTGCTTATGTCGTCCATTTCAAAACATCAAAATGCTGGTTTGATATCAACAAGGAATAAAGATTATGGGAATCCACAGATGTCGAACAACAAGGCTACAGATCAACCTAGTAGTTCGACAACAACTTCGTCCAAATTTGTGCCACCCATCATTCCTGAGCTAACAATAAAGCCACCAAAGGGAGTAGTACACAAATCGACATTTAATCCTCGTGCTCAAGTAGCACAAAATTATAATATAGTAGAGGATCTGGCCCAATTGCCGTCCGCTATGTCGACACTTGAAGTACTGCAGAATTGCCCCTCCCAAAAGAAAGCTTTATTATCAGCAATAGGTGGGATTGACCCAACGGATTAAAATCTAGTGGCCTTTAATCATAAAGGATACGAACCTCAGTTACCAACTCAACTCACTTTCCTCTTACAATTAAAAGCCCTCAACAAAACTATTCATTGAAAAATCATTGGTGAGGGGGCATCTACCTGCATTATGTCAATGAGTTGCTGGAAAACTTTAGGCTCACCACCCTTGTCAAGATCATCAACGACATTAAAAGCATTCAATGGATGAAAATACACGCCGTACGGGATTCTAAGTAAGTTGCAAGTTGAACTGGAGGGAAAGACAGTAGAAATTGATGTCGAAGTTATTGATGGAAACCTCGATTACAATATCCTACTGGGAAGACCTTGGATTTATGCTATGGTTTTTGTTGTGTCAACATACTTTAGAAAGATTGCATTCCCCTTCCAAGGTAGAATTACAATAGTTGACCATCAAACCTTTCTCCCCAATAGTTCACAAGTTACGGGAAGCATTCCAATGATCCATGGAAGCTCAAAATCGCTTCAAAATGTCGGAGTAGGTCTCCTAAAAGACCCTACCTTAATGGGTACTTTCACCCAACCAGCTCTGAGTAATCTGGCGGAAGTGGCAATAGTGGAAACCTGTAATATGGTATCTTCTATATCTAAAAAGATTCAGAATATTTCCGAACATTTTGTTAGCATGGCTCATCACCAGGTATTGCCTCCAAGCCCAATAGGAATTTTGTAGCAATCAATTTTCTTGGCCTGGGTGGCAAACCCAAGTCAACGCTCATCGAATGTTTAGATAGATAGGTCTTAGGAATATGTCACCTCTTTAGATCCTTGGTCACATGTACATTCTATAGACGAAGGAATCATTCAGTCAATGATGATAGGAGAGGCACCATGGGAAGATTACGACCATGGTTCCCATCTTCAAGATAACAACGAAGATTATTCCAGCAAACTTAATCATCCTTTAGTTTTTGATTTTCTATCAAATACTATAAATACGGTGGACTCGCAGTGAAATCTATCCAATATTGAAGAAACTATCGCCATAAATATCTCGACCAAACCTGATGTTCTAGAGAATATCTGTCGACTAAGCATCTCATCTCTATTTATTTAGAAAAATGAGAACAGTCTTTCTATAATATTTCACATCCTGAAGATGAACCACCATTGCTGGTTCGAAATGTTGATCAGAAGGAAACCTAATGCGATGTATCCGGAAGATCTACATAATAGAGAATATTCATGTTGGCAAATCTTGTTCTCCTTCAGAACTGGAAATATATTGCGCTCTCTTTCAAAAATTCAGAGATGCCTTTGCATGGTCATATGAAGAAATGCTAGGCATTGACTCGAGCATCGTTGAACACGAAATCAAGATGTATCCAGATGTCAAACCAGTACGACAACGACTTCAACAGGTTCACCCGAAGAAAACCGTTGCCATCAAGGTAGAAGTTGAAAAACTTTTACATGCTGGTTTCATTTACCCTGTTCCTCTAACTAATTGGGTATCGAACATTGTTCCTGTCATGAAAAAGCAAGGAACGATTAGAGTTTGCATTGATTACAGGGATGTAAATCAAGCTTGTCCAAAGGAAAACTACCCTACACCCTTCATCGACCAGATAATTGATGAATGCACTGGATGTGAAATCTTTTCGTTCATGGATGGATTTTCTGGGTATAATCAAATAAACATCATCCCACAGGACTAGTCGAAGACTACATTTATATGTCCGTGGGGCACATTCGCGTACAAAAAACTACCTTTCGGTTTAAAGAACGCATGCGCAACTTTTCAGAGTGAAATGAATTATGCCTTCCACGACATCAAACACATCATTCAACCTATCTTGACGATCTACTGGCTCATTCACGAAAGAAGACTGATCATCCATAGCATTTGAGAGCTATATTTCTACGTTGCTAACAGTACAAAATACGACTCAATCCACACAAGTGTGTGTTTTGTGTTGGTTCTAGTCATTTACTTGGTTTCATAGTTTGTAAGGATGGGATTCAACTCGACCCATGTAAGGTTCAGGAAATCATTGATATGCCTCCACCTTCACATTTGCTTTAGATTCAGAAACTCCAAGGGAAAGCAAACTTTCTAAGGAGGTTCATTCCGAATTATGCCAAACTTGCTAAAGGTTATACATGTCTTTTGAAAAAAGAAGTGCCCTTCAACTGGGATCAGGTTGCGCAAGCTTCCATTGATGCTCTAAAGGAATTCCTAATAAAATCATCATTAATGTATGCTCCTAACTATCAAAAAGACTTTAACATGTATCTAGATGTAGCAGATACAACCATCGCAATGGTTTTAGTACAAGAAGAAAATGGAATCAAACATCCTGTCTATTATTTAAGCTGAAACTTAAATGATACAGAAAGCAAGTACTCCTGTTGAAAAGCTAGCTCTTGCAGCTGTTCAAGCAGTACAGAGATTTCGACACTATATCCTCTTTCACAAAACTACCATTTTGTCAGATTGCAACCCTATGACTTACATTATGTCGCATTACTTACTGGGGGGGAAATATTCAAAATGGATATCCATTTTGCAAGAGTTTGATCTGGAATTCATAAAATCCAAATCAAAAAATCTCTAGTTTTCGCGGAGTTACCATGCGACTTCCCATTGTCATCCAATGATTCAACATCTAAAGCATCAATCATGGATGAATCTTTGTTTCTGATATCGTCAAGCGATCTATGGAATGGAGATATAATGATCTATCTCCAAACCAAAACATTTAGGCCTAATACCTCTAGCTCTGAACAACGACGTACTCGATACCAAGCAAAAGACTACATGATCGTCGGTGATACCCTTTACCGTCGTGGTGTTGATACAGTTCTAAGAAGGTGCCTCACCCATGAGGAGGTCGAAAAAGTCCTAAATGATTGTCATTCAAGCGTGTGTGGGGGGCATCAATTTGGTTATGCTATGGTACAAAAGATCTTACGAGCAGGTTATTTCTGGCCTACTATATTCAAAGATTGCATAATCGCGGTCAGAAGTTGCCATGCTTGTCAGATCTTTGACCGCAAAAATAGACTACCACCTGTACCTCTGCATCCAATAGTTTCTATTGGGCCATTCACCAAATGGGGCATAGACTTTATGACATGTAACCCCACCTCAGCCAAGGGGAATGGGTATATCATAGTCACGGTTGACTATTTTACAAAATGGGTCGAGGTGATACCTACATTAAACAACAGCAGCGAAAGGACTGCTCTTTTCTTTTTCAATCATGTATTCTCTAGATTCGGTGTTCCATAGGCTATAGTCACAGATCATCGATCGCATTTTTGCAATCACATGATGGTTGAATTGGCTACCAAATTAGGACTATCCCACGAGAGTTCTACTCCATATTATCCGCAAGCTAATAGACAAGTTGAAGCCATCAACAAGGTCCTAAAGCGCATGCTGCAAAGGATGATTGGAGTCCACAAACAGAGTTGGCACTTAATCCTGTACTCGGCCTTGTGGGCATATAGGACATCGGTGAGAAATGCAATCGGATTTACACCCTTTCAGCTGGTGTATGGCTTGGAAGCAGTCTTACCGATTCAGTGTGAAATTTCATCTCTCAAGCTCGCAGTCGACCTTCTCCCCAGAACTTCAGAGGAAGAGGCTCATTTCTTAGAAATAATCCAATTGGATGAAACCCGTCGTGATGCTACTTTGGCTAACGAAGCTCATAAGAAACGAGTCAAGGTGCAATTTGACAAAAATGTCAAACCCCGTGTCTTCTCGGAAGGTGACCTGGTCTTGCTTTATGATCAACAATCTGATAAAGTGGGAGCAGGTAAGTTTCAACCATTATGGATGGGTCCCTACATTTTTAAGCAAGTATTAGCAAAAGGAGCCTACAAGCTAGTAGATTACAATGGGATTCCACTGTCGCAACCCCGAAATGGGTTTTATCTTAAGTGTTACTGTGCTTGATTAAGTGGAGTAATCTCTTTATATGCTTTTGTTACGTTTTTGCTTTCATCAAGAGTGATCGTTTTGGTTAGGTAATCCACTTTGCATTTGTTGCAAATGTTGAACCATTTGGAATCATTCGTTGGATACACCGACGGAGCTAATCGTAGTACGCAGAACCTATCTTCTGCAGCCTGGGCCATTTTTTATCCAAGCAGCGAGTTAGTGAGTTTCGGGGGGATATGTATTGTTCGATCAATGAACAACATCGCTAAGTATAGCGCGTTGATGGAGCTTCTCTATGATGCCTTCGCACATGGCATACGCTGACTTGTTGTTAGGCTAGACTCACAACTCGTCATCCTACAATGTACTAGCATCTATTCCATTCGGAATCCAACTATCTATCATATGTTCCTAAGGGTTAGGATTTTGGAAAGTCAGTTTGATTCTATTCAATATCAACACATTTCCATAAACTTAAACACATTAACTGATTCATTAGCAAATTATGTGTTAGATAAACATTTGTAGCATTTATAAAGGAAAAATCATTTCAATCAACATTTGCATCAGGATCATATAATTTAACCAAAATAAAACTCCGAAAGTCAAAAATACATATAACTATTTATAATTGTTTACAAAATGTTCTGTGTCCAGGACAAAATCGGTCATATGACTCAAAAACTTAAAAATGCAGGAAATCACCCTAGACTAATGGTGTTGGTGATAACAAGTCACCGCCTATGCAATCATACGTAAGAGCCTAGTCCATCGACTCAGCACACCAATGGTATGGCACTGTAATCTCAGAGGTAACTCGTTGGTCCTCACATCCGGAATACCAAGGGTGAGACCCTTGATCTAATCTTGCAATACTGCAAGGTTCTCCGCTATGTCCAGATCATGAAGGTTAGCCCTCCCTACAGCCTCTCCTACTAGAATGGCAGCTGCTACCCTCGGGTGCGTTGCTGGTCGCACTGGTCCAATGTCTGCACAGATATATGGGT
>APFE031000821.1:0-65278 GCA_000404065.3 Pinus taeda | reverse complement strand
ATCAACCATGAGCAACATCAATAAGAACACATATAACTAATAAGAAGGAATCAATCACACATAACATAGAAGAATTTACCTAGGGAAAGCACCTACCTAAAACCCCATCTTTGTATTATCATACAAGTGGAAATATAGTCCGGATTACACAAAGCCTTAGCTCAGAAGCTATCCATCTCTCAGTACAATCCCTCTGCTGCTCGTAGATAGTCAAAGGCTTCTCACAAACCTTCTCCTTTTCCCTCCAAGCCTCCTATTTCCTTGTGTAGTTTCCATGGGGTCTAGTGTTGCCACCTGTGTGAATCAGCCTCTTCACACACTCACTAACCTCTGATCTAACTGCACAAACCTTAAGGAGATCAATCCTCATCATGGATGAGATTCCTTTATACGAAAAATATTCATCCAACTGATAGTACACTATCCCTTCTCTGATCTCAACTGGGTCTCTATCTAAACTGACATGCATCAATTATCCATGAGTGAATACACTATTATCTGAAAATAATAGTTGTCACATGCATGCAAGCATCAACAAACTATATCTCATTAATTTAACAACTTGTTAAATTAATATAACTAAACTTGACTAAGTTAAACTAAGTCAACTGATCCTCTCAATATAGAACTCATCCTTAAATTTCTCAATCAATGGAGCAAGTCAATGAAACATTCCCCAATGCATGGAAAAATAATTGCATGTTCTCACAAAGACTTCAAGTTTTCTTTTCCTTAACTAATTAACTCATGGAGAATTAATTAGTTAATATTCCAAAATGCTGGTAAGACCAAATTCAAATTTACTTCCTATAGATAGAACAGGGACTGTTATAAATAGGAAGGGACCCAGAAATGCTATTTTTTGAAGATGTTATTTTTAGCAGTTTCACCTCTCACCCAAGGTGACCAAAATGCTCATTAGCCAAACTGCGATTTTTAGAAGTGCTATTTTTAGCACTTCTATTTTTAGCACTTCCTAAATTTAGCATTTCTTGTTGCACACTTTTCAGCACTCCCTCTCAACAAGAAAGGCTTCCTCTCGAACCGGATCCTGTAATCTGGAATGTTCTGCATGCAACACATCTACCAAGTGCGGTTGCTCTAGCAACACTCGGAACAAAAAAACTCCCAACTGACCTCTCTGTTGGGATAGAAATATACTATGATGCTGAAGCTCTACCTGCTACTAACAAGTGCTCCCTCTCTGACCTCTGCGCTACTGCAACATCTCTATGCATCTCGCACTGTTGCACCCTTCTCTGTGTTACCCTACACTGTACAACACACTTGTGCCTCTTGCATTGTTGTAGCCTGCATGCTTTGCGCCGTCCTAGGATTCCCTGCACTGTAGCTCTTTCTGCCACTCCATCCGCATTTGTCTCTACCCAATCAGTCAGTTCCTGCTACTCCACATCGGGGCTCCCGTAGCAAGGTCTCATCCAAGAGGTTGGGTACCTCAAGGATCCTACCCCTCCTCCTTAAGATGATCACTCTATATCGCCCCACCTCCTACCTGGAGATATGGATGTATGTGATCCCTCTACCCACCTGGCTCGAAGTTTCCCCCTATTGGAGGTCTCTGCATGAGTAGATGTTTCTACTCAATATCCTCTTAGCTTCTCTAGTTGTGGCTTCTCCATAAGCTCCTGAAGGTGCTTCACCATCTGTGGCTCCTCCACAATTGTCTGAGACTTCTTCTAGCGCTGCATGTTGAGCGATATTGTACTCTCCCTCTCAACCACCAAGTATCTAACCTTTACCTTGCTCCTCAAGGCTTTGCATGCATCTTGTACCTCAAGTGCATACAAGATCTTGGCTAGCACACCAATCTATTTCCACTTTCCCACCATCATGAAATTTTCTAGAAAAAGAGATATTTTTAAATCAGTGATATCTCCCTCATCTGGACTCCGATTCAGCCAATTTTTTTTTTTTTTTTTTTGGGTAATTTTCCGCAAGGAATCCAAATCTGTTATTTTTTTATGAAAATTTTGTACAAAAATTTTCAGATGTTCTCTGCAAACTCTCGACCCAAACTCAAAACTTTGAAATCTCCTCTTCTTGTATATTGTTCTTCCTTGATCACCTATGCTCTGATACCATGTAGAACTTTGTAGAGTTTTTCTACAAATCATTTAGCTCTGATACCATGTAGAACTTTTTCTACAATTCAGCTAGCTCTAATACCATGTAGAAATTTCCCACATGTAGATCACCTGGTAATGCAATGTACTAAAGAAAAACACTTGATCTACTTTTACAAACAATTTAGCAGAAGCTTAATCAACCATGAGCAGCATCAATAAGAACACATATAACTGATAAGAAGGAATCAATCACACATAACACAGAAGAATTTACCTGGGCAAAACACCTGCCTAAAACCACATCTCTGTATTATCATACAAGTGGAAATATAGTTCGGATTACACAAAGCCTTAGCTCGGAAGCTATCCAACTCTCAGTACAATCCCTCTGCTACTCATAGACAGTCAAAGGCTTCTCAAAAACCTTCTCCTCTGCCCTCCAAGCCTCCTATTTCCTTGTGCGGTTTCCTTGGGGTCTAGTGTTGCCACCTGTGTGAACTGGCCTCTTCACACACTCACTAACCTCTGATCTAACTACACAAACCTGAAGGAGATCAATCCTCATCATGGATGAGCTTCTCTTATAGGAAAAATATTCATCCAACTGATAGTACACTATCCCTTCTCTGATGTCAGCTGGGTCTCTATCTGAACTGACATGCATTAGTTATCCATGAGTGAATACACAGTTATCTGAAAATAATAGTTGTCACATGCATGCAAGCATCAACAAACTATATCTCATTAATTTAACAACTTGTTAAATTAATCTAATTGAACTTGACTAAGTTAAACTAAGTCAACTGATCCTCTCAATATAGAACTCATCCTTAATTCCTTAATTAGTGGAGCAAATCAGGGACACATTCCCCAATGCATGGAGAAATAATTGCATGTTCTCACAAAGACTTCAAGTTTGCTTTTCCTTAACTAATTAACTCATGGAGAATTAATTAATTAATATTCCAAACTGCTGGTAAGACCAAATTCGAATTTACTTCCTATAGATAGACCAGGGATTGCTATAAATAGGAAAGGACCCAAAAATGATATTTTTTGAAGATGTTATTTTTAGTAGTTTCACCTCTCACCCAAGGTGGCCAAAATGCTCATTGGCCAAACTGCTATTTTTAGAAGTGTTATTTTTAATAGTTCTATTTTTAGCACTTCCTAAATTTAGCATTTCTTGTTGCACACTTTTCAATAGCATCCAACTAGTGTACTCCAAATAACTAAAGATTCTCTCATCAGTAACTCATGCATGTCTATTCAGAGAAAGACTCAATTGAGCTAAATGTCAAGGACGGGTTACTATCATTGCATGACTTTTCCTATAAAGGAAACTCATACATGCAGTCAAGGTAAGATTCCTTGAAGATTGCACATTTTTACAAGGTGTGAGATTAGTGTGAGTGCTCAGTGTTACACTTGGTAACAGTAGGATCACCCAGGAGAAACAACGCAAGGAAATAGGAGGCTTGGAGGGCAGAGGAGAAGGTTTGTGAGAAGCCTCATTTTCCTGTGAGGGGCCAGGATGATGGTACTAAGAGCTGACTAGTTGTATGAGCTAAGGCTTTGTGTAATTCTAAGATATTTCCACCTTGTATGCTAATACAGAGAGCGGGGTTTTTAGCTGAGGCTTTCCGCTGAGTATTTTCTATGTTTCATATGAGTTGATTCTTCTTCTGGTTATATGTGTTCAGCTTGATCTTGCTCAAATCCTTAAGCTTCCGCAAGTTTTATAATAGAAGTAGATTATAGTATTTTTCTTTGGTATATTACATTATCAAGTTAATCTACAGCCAAATTTTCTACATAGATCTCAGAGGTAGATTTATAGATATTTTGCAGGAAATTCTACATGACCGTCATAGCAAGCCAAGGAAGGTGTATGAAGGGTTCTAACACACGGAATGGGGAATGAGTGTGCCCCTTAAAAACCTATGGAAACACGCAGCTTGAAATGGAACACATGAGAAAACATACATCACAAGTTGGAAAGCAGGTTACCCAATGATCCAAAGTGATGGTTAAATCAATATCACATCTCAAGAAGATCCATATATACATATATAGAAAGAGTCTGTACATACATGCGTAAGCAAATAACTACATATATCATTAGAGTAAGCAAGATACCTGAAATACAATAACAACATATGCATGAAACGTGTTGGCTATGTTATATTAAGAAAGTGAAAGTTCCAATCATACATATAACTATGTCCAACTACTAGTCCCGACAACGGAACATTATAGTCACTGCTACCTTCTCCTCCAAAGAAATATACTAGCTCTGTACCATGGAGAAGCCAAGGCTCATTACAATCCACTCCAAGATTTCTCTAAGATAATCTATAGGATTTTTGGCTCCCAAAACCCTGTATAATGAGTTATTAGGTTCTATAAATAATAAAGGGTGGGGTGACCCTTGACATTCCCCCTTGTGACTCTTCACCTACCCTCATGACTCTTCAACTACTACATGATTGTTACATTCGACCTTCGACACTTTTTCTTTCACTTTTACAAGATGTTACATTACAATCTGCACATATGCCCATGTGTGACAAAATAGGCTTGAGCAAGCTATGTAAGCTATCACTAAGACTCAGACAGTTGTGGGAAGTCCAACTCTTTGACATCCTCATGATGATTGACGGTGGTGAAATGATGCCAAGCTTGGTAGTCCGTGATGGTTTCCATGTGCTCAATGGTGACATCCTACTGAAAAATAACTTTGGCTTTTGTTGTATCTAGGTATGCTCATTTGGATCCTTTATCCAACTCGTCTAATAACATGCACATCATAGTCTTGAGTGTAGCTGGTCCAACAACATACTGATGCGAAGTGTCTATGATGATCTCCAAGGGTTGCCGGTGCCTATGTGCATCAACTTGTCGAAGTACATGTCTAGCTCCAGTCAGACTTGGTTTTTTGTCTTTGCCTCGGTGAGTGTGCCAATAGATGGGATTGCATGCTTACGCACAATGACATCCACACTCCTAAACACCCGTGAATGCGATTGACAACACTTCTCACCCTGTCTTCTCTGTGCCACCTATTAGGATGGTTCTATATCCTATATGGGTGCAGTTTCATTAGTTTCTGCATGTTGCGCCCCCTGCTGGATATGTTCCTGCTATGCTTCCTTCTCTGCTTTGTGCAACTCTTGTTCTTCCCTGAGTTGCCGCTTCAACTCTCACAACTCCTTCTCTGTTTCCTCCATCCTTTGTTCGTCTCTTTTCCTTTGTGCAATCCTCTTGTTGCGCTATCATCTCTTAGCCTCAATCTCCAAAGCTGCTTTCATCAAAAGTGGATCTGCTTTGAACTTGTAGCTTTGCTCTGCCTATGTGCTGTCAACAACCTTCCTCTTGCCTTTGTCGCGTGTAGGTTTGGTACCCTCTGCTGCTGCTGATGGTGTTGATATTTTTTATTCCATGAACATTTCATCTTAATATCCTTGTCTATGACCAACTTGGTGTCTTCATAGATAGGCAAGCTCATAGACACTCGCTCAACTACATCTCTAGTTGCTCTCTCAACAATGTCCTTTGACCCTGCTCTTTGGGAGGCCATTGTACCTGTACTGCTAAGAGGAAGATTAACACCTATGATATTTGGATACATAGAAACAATCATGGTAGGAAATATGTTAGTTTAAAACCAAAACAAAATGGAGGAGTCACATGTAACGTACCTATGTGATTGTTTGTGAAGATTGCGCAATTTTCACCGGGAGGCTGGGAGACTGATTGACAAAATTGTGCAAGGCATATTCTAGGCTGTCAGGAGCCTAACTAACTACTGGAATTTCATAATGCAGAGTCCAGCCTAGCCTGCTAAGGACTGAAACTGCACAATGCACAGTTTCAGTCAGTAAGGACATGCATGCCCAGAGACTGCATTGCGAAATTGTTTGGGTCAGCAAGACACTGCCTCCCAGAATTGCGCAATGAAAGCGTGGAGGCCAGTGCTATGCTAGATTTGCATAATTTTTGGAGGGAAGGCAGAGCCTTCACTTTCAGAAATGCACATTTATGTCTGGGCAAGGCAATGTCTAGTCTAAGGCAACCCAAACCTACCAACGAGTGATTGAAAACATGAAAAGGTTTAGATGCATGGCAAGAAGGAGTGTGAATAAGAGTGAATGATCAAGCATGCAAACAATGAGTGCAGGATTTAGAAAAAGGGAAAACAAGCATGTGTGTGAAGCAAGTCGCTGTAACGGCGACCATGAGTGTAGAAACAATGTCATGCATGCGACAACTGTGAGATATAATGAAAAACTGAAACAGTGCTTCTACATGCTAACATGCATCAAAACGACAACAAGCATTCATTGAAATCAAGCAGACATCACTTACACAAAACAAAATACAAAAGGTGACAGAAACACAGCACAAGACATGAAAAGCAGACTTCCATGAAAAATTTGAGCTAAATGTGTTGAAGACTCCTTTATGTGATGTGGGATGTCAGAGTTGCAGGAATGAGCTCTATAGCGTCCAGAAAATGAGTTTTGATAAGATCGAGGTTATGACGCGCATGCCACAAATCTAGGAAAAAGTGAAACTTGGAGGGAAGTTTCTAAAACGATCATTACATGTAACCCCCAGCTGCTAAAAATAGATCCCTAAAATTTAAGGATGCCTTTTGCATGTTTCTTTTTTCTATTTCAGGAAAAAAGAAACCCATGCATGCAAATTAGGATTGCTCAGTCCCTGAGGGAATCGATCAACCTAAAGGCACATGTAGCAGTTTGCAAGCCTGCGAAAGGGATTTGCATAGTTTTTGGGTCGAGTAGGGTTGGATGTTCCTTAGACATTGCGCAATTTCTGGTGTCAGCAGGTCACTACCTCCCAAAATTTCACAATTTTTGGGTTAAAGCCCAGTGTCGGGCTGGATTGCATAATTTTCTGAAGGAGGGTTGCTTGGATGGATTGCATAATTTTCTGAAGGAGGGTTGCTTGGATGGATTGCATAATTTTCTGAAGGAGGGTTGCTTGGATGGATTGCATAATTTTCTGAAGGAGGGTTGCTTGGATGGATTGCATAATTTTCTGAAGGAGGGTTGCTTGGATGGATTGCATAATTATGCAGATCAGCAGTTAGTCTAGCAAGGATTGCGCAATTTCTAGAGGGAAGGTTGGTTCCCCTCCAGAATTGCGCAATTTTCTAAGTGAACATTTCAGCTAGAAAATTACTTAAGTTTGGAATTGAAGCATGTGATGGGAGACAAACAAGTTGACATGCACAGGCTAGCAATCCAATAAAAATGAGCTAAAGCCTATGTACTTGACAGTGCAAAACACGATGCTAAGGATGGTTGGTAGGCAGGCTCCAAAATGAAGCTAAGGAAAAATTTTGGAGGGTGGTTATAGCCGCTACAACAATTACTAATTATATTATGTAGAAATTATAGTTTTGAGTGAAGGTTTGATATTATGGTTGAGTGTTAGATTTGTTTTTTTTTTTTTGGTGATATTATTGTTCAGTTTGTATTGGATGGATTATGGCCACTATTTTCTTGTGTAGGGAGCATATTTTTATGGTATTTTTATGTGATTTGCAAATATTCTTGTTGTTGAGATTTGATTGTGGAGTTGAATCAGAGTTGAGCATAGAGTCTTGGGATCTAGTGTGGAAATACAAGAAACAAGGTCTTCATAGAGTAGAGGAGCATTGACTTCATGAGGGCGGAGCAGTGATTTCAAATCTTCAGCGAAAGTAATAGTTTCTCCATTCAACCAAAGTTGGATAGTCCAATTGAAGTTTGGTGAGGATCATTGATTGTGGAGCTTTCAGTAGATGGTAATCCATAGATTCGTGTGAGAACATAGTCTTCCAAGTTGATCAGTAGAATTGAGTCTCTTGGCTTATGGGAGTTAGTTGGTTGTGTATGAGTTCAAGTTTCCATGCTGATGGGAGTAAGCAAATCTATGTAAAATACATCATTTTATTAATAGAAGATTCAGAGCAGTGCAACAACATCAAGGGTGATTTTTTCCCGGTGAAGGGTTTTCCACTAGGAATACTTGTCTCTTGTGTGTTGATACTTTCTTGTGTTTTTGTTCATGGTTATGTTGCTCATCTAGTTTACTTGTTGCTTATGATTTATGCATAAATATGCAAATGTTTAATGAGTTTTTGCTAATTAGTGTGCGCTCTTCAGTTAAAGTTTAAATTGGTAAAAAATTGTAATAAGGCACACTACTGATTCACCCCCCTCTCTCGGTAGTTCTCAAATGTTTCTAACAATTGGTATCGAAGCGAGTCTCTTGGTTGTAGCTTGATCGTTGGAGAGTAGATCTAGAGTTTTCTGTCAAAAATTTTGAAAAAAAAATTGGAATGACTTCTCAAACAATGGTTTTCCTCACTACTATGAATTTCAAGGTATGGAGAACAAATGTTAAATCTCAGTTTTTGTCCTATGGATCTAGCATTTGGAGAATAGTATGTGAATTTTGTGGCAAGGATCCAACTACAACTGGAGTTTTTCAGTAGGATGCACAAGCTAGATGCATAATCTACAATAATATTCATGATGATGATTTGAATCTAGTAGGTTTGAAATATGCCAAAGAAATGTGGGACAAGCTAGAATCCATATTTGAAGATGAAACTAGCTGTTATGCAGAATTTACTACTGCGGACATAAATATCTTCACTAGGCCTGGTGGATTGACCAAGAAAACTAGAAAGACAAAAGGAATAATGTTTTCCTTAAAGTAATATAATGGGATGAAGCCTACCTAGAATATGTCATATGCTTTGCTCCTTCCTTGGCTTGAATGTTCCAATCCTAGCTTTGATCGCTATTATGAGAACATGCACAATCATATAACACAAGATAACGATCCACATAATCTATGTAGCATCATCTAATCACTTTATTTAATAGATCAACATGGTATTGAAATATATGAAACCATAACAGCATATATAGGAAAATAAAGAACTATTTTCATTAATAGAAATGGACTGAGTTACAACCAAAAATAGGTGTTGATCTTATAAAAGAGCTCCTCCAAGTTGACTTGTCCTTTCCTTGTCACATAGTGCACCTCTAATCACCCTAATGCATGGAAAGATATCTCTCACATCAGCATCATAAGGGTATAATCACTCTCCAAAATAAACCCCTTGCCTCTGGATGGTAGTAAATATATAAGTGGAGGTAGTTCATGAATTCTTATCCTTTTACCAATTAGGGCTTGAGATTCACTCTTGATGGGAGGATGAGCTCAAGGGATAAGGAATGAAAAATCCAAGGTAGGATAGGATAGGATTGAGGAATTTTATATGAGGTAAATGGTTACAATAGTGGAAGTTTCTAGAAAAAGAGGCTTCAGGATTCTCTCTCTTTTTCCCGTATTTCTAGAGCCAACGCAAGTACATAGTGGAGCAACTTGTAGGTGATCAATGCAGGCCATAATGGACCAACCTGGTAGTCAACATTGTCTAATAGGATCCCAAGGAGCCTTGGTCCTTAAAATGACTAAAACAAGGTGTTTTCACGCAGAAAGTCAGGGATTAGAATGAATCACACTTATGGATTTGTTCAAGGATGATGAGAAGGATTTCAAAGGATGTTGATTGGTCTAATTGAAGGCCTATTGACCAGATGTGAAAAAATGGCCTATAACAGATTTCCCCCTAAATTGCAAAGTCATGAATGATAGTTTATGACTAAAGTACTTTACCTTGTGACAAGCCGGGATCAAGAACAACCAACGAGATCATCATCTATTAAAATACGTTTACATCATGATATCTTTGCTAAGGGAGGAATAACCATACTCATCACATAAGATAACACTACATGTACAATGATCAAATTACATGTCCACAAATGATTGATGTTGGACCCATGACAAGATGAATTCTTGTATGATCATATCCATCATACATTGTGATCTTGTATTACTCTTGAAATTGCAACCCAAATAGATGAAAATAGATCTGGGGTCTTCTATATTGTTCACACGTCCAACCAATGTACAATTCTAACCATGTGAATCGATGAGCTAGAGTCGAACATGGTAGACACCATCTGATTACTAGATAATTATGTAAGTCGTTAATAGACACGAGGGAAACCACCAATGTTGTTAATGGATCTCAAGGTACTCTAGTACAATCTATATGGTGTGAATAAATGAGTTGATGTCAAATACCACACAAAATATTTTGGTCGAAGGCCAGTGATGTAAACATTTCGCCGAGAGTGAGGAAACTTTCCATTGATGTATGCAAGCACCAAGGTACCAAGGGGTGTTTCTAAGTCAACTTCCTGGATAATGATTTGATGTCGACAAGAAGCGACCCATTGCAAGAGGGCCTTGATGTATCCCCCATCAATGACACAAAATGGGTATGATGATTTGAGACAGAAAGATCATTATGATGTTGATACAAAACTAGATCAGGAAATGCAGACATGGAATGAAGGCTTAAGAGTATTGTAGCAAATATTGATTGGATGACTTCTCTTGAACACATCGACGACACTAAATGGAGTTGGAAGCATTGACCCAAAAACAAAAATCAGAGGCTTTGAAATGGTATGATAAACCAAAAGACAAGAAAATTTCCCAACCCAAAAACCACGAAGATAAAGTGGAAGATTTTTGTGTTCAAGAGTGACTTTCTACCATTAGCAAAATGGAGTACCCTATTTTCTGAATTTCCCCAACCATACCAGTTAGTACCTCTTTATTTTTAACAAGATTGAGGAGGATACCATATTCTTGATCTGTAAGTTCATCCTTCAGATGAATCTCTGTAAGAAAATTTAACGAACCTAGAGAAGGTGTGGTTTGGTCCCATCATGAGCGATGAGTCCATCATTGTTAGATGTTTTAATGAGTCCAACGAAGGTATAACTCGACATCTTTTTCATATTTATAGATTTTAAAAAAAGAGGCGGAAAAGAAAAAATCCAAATGTTCCTTTTTGTAGATAGTCCCTTAGGTCCGAAAAGGAAAAAAATAATACCCAAGAGAACCTCTTAGCCATTTTTGAATAAGGTATTTTGTTTTTTTAATTAGTCTATCTCAGTCTGGAAAAGGGTTAAACTTTTACTGAGCAGACGTCTTTTCATTTACTTTAACGAGTCTAAAAAGACAAGGGCTCAACAATCTTTTCATATCTTGGGAGTCTGAAAAGAGATGAAAGAGGACTCCAAGGGGTTCATGTTTCATAAGTTTATAGAGCCCAAAAAAGTGATAAAAGTGTGCTCCTTGGTCAAAATAATATGTTGAAAACATGAAAAAATCCTTCAAACATTTATCGGCCTGCTCAAAACATCACAAAAAGGATTAAAAATACATGTTTCATGTTAAAAATGGGTTGTAACTAGGTCAAAACATTAAATGTGAATAAAATAATGGAATAAGCAACCATAAATATCCAAAATGACTATTCACATTTACCTTCAACAGTGAGAGTTATAAGTAGTTTTTTCCCTCAACCTTTTGTAGTTAATTGTGCTCAATTTGTTGAATCATTTAAAGTGTTTTCACTTCTAGTTAGGAGCTAAGACCTTTCTCTTTAATTTCATGGTCCCATTTTATTATTTCATGCAAGTTTTAGGTAGCTTTTAGGGCCCTAGATTCAAAAAATTCACCCTATGACCAATGCAGGCCCAGGGAGTCAAAAACTACATTGCACCTAAGTCAAGGTACACTGCAGGTAGGGGTGCAACACTCTGTGTCCTCTCTTGGGGGTGTATTGGGCACAAATCCCAAATTTGTTTGTTAATTTCCCTTCAAAATTTCTAAGGCTTTTTGCATGGAAAGGATCCTAACGAGTCTCTATTTGATGTTTCATACCTTCATTAGCATAAAATGGCTTTTATCTGGAGAGAAAGATAACATTAAGAATAGGATTTAAATGCAAATAATGATCTTGCTACCATCCAGGCACTAAAAGATTGTGGACTTTTTTAATTCTTTTGGATTCTTGGTATGAGGAAACAGATGGAGCTACTGGCATATATTGTTCATGCATGGTATGTGCAAGCACAAGAATTCTGATTTGGGGAACATCTTCTCGAGATTACAGTAGAGGACATATATTTTCTGACTGGTTTATCTAGGAGAGGTACCCCATCTCTCTCCTAGGTGGGAGAAGGGGTGGAGAAACAATGGAAGACTATATCACTACTTACTGCAAACCTCGATCCAATCCAACTAGAGATGGAAATATTAACATAAAAGATGCAATCCATTTTCCCTTAAGAACGATCTTATTCATAATTTCTAGATTGGCGAGTAGCTCAACACTTCATGTGGCCAGCAGATCATACATGTAGTAGGGTGTGGAGTGCTTAGAGCCAATAGTCTTCAACTGTAGTGAGGGAGTATTGGTAAATATGAAAGAACAAATTTCTAAAGCGAGAAAGGGAAATTTGAAAAACTTTGGATACAATTCCATCTTGGTATATTTTTCCCTAGAACAAATTCCATTACTACAACCTCAGTATATTATGATTGAGCCCATTGATCCAAGGGTACCACGGATGAGGAGGTGGATAGATCATATGTCCCTACATGTAGGTCCATTGGTGACTAGCTTCTCACAAGCCTTCTTTGGATGGCTATGCAGACAGTTCATTATGGTCAATGATTATCCATACGCAGAGATGGATTTCCGTGACAACCTTGAGCTCGTGCTTCCTGAGGATGAACGATGACATGTTATAGGTAAGATATTTCAACCATTTTAATTTTTGAAAGTTTTACAATTTTTTTGTGTTTTTGATGTTTCCTAGACTTAAACTATTGATTTTTTCATGCATATAATGGGCTTGTTCGACTGATATGTGCTTCATATCTCCATTATGCAGGATAAAAACCACAAGCAGTAGTAGAACTAGCATAAGTTACTACAGTAGGATGGGATGCACTACGGGGTTTGAATGTAGCCGAGATCTTAATTGAGGTGGAGTGACACATGGAGGGATTGACACATGGGATAGATGAGACCATGATCAACGAGGTTTTGTTTGTAACCTCAACAACACACCATTAGAGTGCCTAGTCGTATTGGTATGCTATTGTGCAAAATATATTTTGCAATGGCTTGTTATTATGAGCACTTTGATTAGTTTATTTAGATATTTGCATGAAATTTTGTATATGGGTCATGTGGCCATATGTGTCTTGAGGAGCACCAAGTTTGTAAAAACAAACTTTATATAATATATAATATATATATATATCTTCAGTGCTTTTGTGTTCCTATTGTACTTTCAATGATGTGATGTGTATTGAAATTTATTTACATTCATTGCAAATGTCTATCTAAAACATGATTAGCAAGTGCATATGTCAACATATTTATATTTCTAGAAATGTGTTCATATTGTATGAAATCAAAATGTATTTCTAGAAGGCGAACCCTTAAAAACATATGCAAGAGGGTAGAACTTCTAACCAAATAAACATTAGCAAGTTGCAGTACCACGAGTTGTGAGTCAATTATGATGACTAAACCGTGATGGATACCATGTAAAATAGCATCAAAAGTAGCTTGACCATTTCACTATACTCAGTGACGTTGTTTGTAGAGTGACCAAAACAAATCCCTTACAGACTCACTAAATCGCCATTTGGAGAAAAGATAGTCCATGTTGTGGAAGATAGGTTTTGAGTACTACGACTAGCACCATCAGCATAACCAAAATGCAGTTCAAGGGATGCTGACATATGAAAACCAAACATAAAAGAAATCAATAGAAACCTTAGGAAAATCTAAAGAGACACATCGCAAACACACTCAACACATCTATGGATCAAGTATGAGATCAAGCATAGTATTTCTTTAGGTACAACCCATTCTAAGGTTGCGCTAGTGGAATTATATCAAAATTGACTAACTCAGAGGCTTCTTTTGTAAGGACACACTTGAAAATATATGGACCTGACCACATAGGTTCGAACTTTCCTGAGCCTAACATATCAAATTCTTGGTCATATAGAATAACAAGGTCTCCTTTAGAGAAGACATGAGGCTTGACATTTTTTCCATATTGCACCTTGATACGTCTTTTATGAGCTTCATTAGCTATAGAAACATCACTCCATGTCTCATCTAATTTGGGTTAGATGTAGAATACATTCCTCTTCTATAGAAGTGGTAGGAAGAAGTTCAACAACTATTTTTAGTAATGGAATCTCACATTCGATTAGAAGGATTTCTTCCATACCATCAACCAATTGAAAGGGTCTAAATTTGGTAGTAGTCCTCACTAAGGTTCGATATGCCCACAAGGCAGCATAAAGGAGCAAAATCCAGTCCAATTTGTGGACCCCTAACATACATTGAAGCATAGTATTGAGAACTTTATTGATAGCCTCAACCTATCCATTAGCCTAAGGATAGTAGGGAGTGGAGCTTTCATGGGAAAGTCCCAACTTAGTAGTTAGTTCAGTCATCATATGATTCTAGAAATGATTTATGTGATCCGTAATTATGGCTTGCAAAACACCAAACCATGCAATAACATGATTGAAAAAGAAATATGTAGTTGTTTTGCCAATGTTGTTAAATGTAGGCATCACCTTGACCCATTTAGTAAAAAAATCTACAGCGGTAATGATATAACCATGCCCCGCGGCTGAGTGAGGTTTACATGTCATAAAGTAGATACCCCATTTTGTAAATAGTCTAACAATTATAACCGGATGTAATGGAGTGGATGGAGCACAGGTCTTATGATCATAAATTTGGCATGCATGACACTTCTGGACAACGAGAATATAGTCTTGAAAAATGGTAGGCCAAAAGTAACTAGCATGTAAGATCTTTTGTGTGGTAGTGTAGCCAGACAAATGTCTGTCACATGTCCCTGAATGGCATTCATTAAGGACTTTCTTGGCCTCCTCATGCATGAGGCACCTTTGTAAAATTGTATCAATACTGTGTCGATAAAGGGTGTTGCCAATCATGATGTAATTCTTGGCTTGGTAGCGAATATATCATTGCTCGAAGCGAGAGGTATCAGACTGGAAATTTTGGGTCTGGAGATAAATCATAATGTATCCATACCAAGGGTCAGATGATGAAATCAGAAACAATGACTCACCAAGGATAGAATCGTCAGATGGTGATTGAGAATCAGGGGAAGGAAGGTTGCACATAGGCTCAGTGAAAACCAAGAATTTATTTGACTTGCATTTGATGAATTCCAAGTTAAAATATTGCAGGATGATGATCCATTTATAGTATTTCTCTCCCACCAATTAACGTGAAAAAATATATTTCATAGGGTTGCAATCTGAAACAACTGTAGATTTTCAAAGCAATATGTAATGGTGGAACCTTTAGATGGCTTGAACAGCCACCATAGCCAACTTTTCTACATGGGTATACCTGATCTCGGTATCATTGAGATTCCAACTTAGATAATATATGGGGTGTGTTTTCCCTACATCGTCTTCTTCGACTAATACCATCGTTATAGTAGAAATGGTATAAACAAGATATAGGAAATAGTCACACTGGTAATCAAGGGGATATAATAGAGATGCCTGAACTAGAGCATCATTCAAAGCATCAAACACTTTCTAAGCTACATTATCCTAATGGAAGGGAAACCATTTCTTAAGTAGGCGAGTGAATCCTTTGGTCAACTCATCATAATTTGGGACGAATCGTCACAGGAAGTTATATTTCCCTTGAAGTTGTTGAAGTTGAATGAGTGAATAAGGTGCAAGAAAGTCGATGATTTCCTATATTTTCAGAGGATTGATATGAATTCTATGTTTTGAAATAAATAAAAATGAGAAGCTGAACAAAAATAACACAGAACACACATTTGTGTGGATTCAGTCGAATAGTATAGTGTCTACACCATAATAAAATAGCCCTAAGATGCATCGAGTGATCATTCTGATACTTAGAATGAGCAGGGAGATCGTCCAAATAAGGTTGAACGATGTGTTTAATATCATGAAAATAATAATCCATTTCCCGTTGAATTGTGGCCCCAACATTCTTCAGACCAAATGGGAGTTTTCAGAAGGCAAATGCACCCTAGGGATAAATAAATGCAATCCGTTGAAATTTTAATGTTCTATGCTTTTACAATCACTTAAATCCAGAACTTATTCATTTTGAAAAATAAATTAGGTAATTGTAGATATAACATAAACCATATAAACCATATGCACAATGAAAGACAACCAAGAAATCAATGAGACACAAATAATTTAGGTCAATGACGAGGGAAAAACCCACAAAGGGAAAACCCAACCAGATTTGTCTTCTATTAGAAATACATTGTTCAACAAAGATACAAAGTACAATGAGAGAATGAAGAATTTCACCCAAAATGAAAAATATATTTGATAGAAATAGCTACTACAAACATTGAATCACTTTGGATCTCCAAGATGTTCTCTTACTCTCCAAGTGTCTCTCTCTCACACAATCTCCTTCAAGTCTCTCCAACTCTCTCTCGAGTTTAAAATTCACAATGCACAAGTGAGGTGAGATGATATGAGACACACACACACATATATATATGAGGGGAAATTAATTATTGACATAAAGGAGGATAAATACACATGCCTTGAGGAGGAGTTACATATTCCAAAATAGGATGGTAATTTATTCCATAAAGGTGAGGAGTGTGACTTATGTATTTAGGAGAGAAGTGTAACTTATGCATTAAAGAGGTGTAAGAGGAATATTTTTATGACAAGTCATTAAAGTGTGTAAGAGAGTGTAAGAGGTGTGTAAGAGAATTAAACAAACAGAGGAATGAATCCATTAAGAGAGAGAGAGTGTGTGTAACATATGCATTAATTGAGGTGAGTTACCTATGACATGATTGAGTCTCATGATTCCGAGACTTGAATTTATTTTTAATAATAATAATAATAATTAGTTGAAATTGAACTATTAGGATTGATTGATGATCAAAATGGATTTTCCATCAACAATTCTTGATTACCAATTGATGCAAAATGATTTACTATTTTTGGAAAGTCATACTTGAGACTTACTATTTTTAGAAATTCTATTTTTATAAATTCATCCCTGAGCTGCCAATTTTCAACACTCTCTCTCAGTTAGGGAGGAATTTCTTTCTGCAAAAAAAAAATATATTTTCTTTCTCTTCTCATCTTTTTTTATCATTTTTTTGTATCATCTAGAACAATGAAGTCTCACTCTAATGAAGAAGAATCATCATAGGGGAGATTCATTTATCACCCTATATTCACTTGGAGGAAATGTCACTTGCCAACATATGTCAAGGATCTCGCACAACCTCTCATCTCTACTTGGGGGGATCCACTAGTCAACACATGAAAAGGATCTAGCACATCCAAGACTCATCATTGATTGGGGGGTCCACTTGTCATCACATGACAAGAATCTCGTACATTCAAGTCTCATCATTGTTTGGGGGGATCCACTTGTCAACACATGACAAGGATCTCGCACATCCAAGGCTCATCATTGCTTGGGGGGATCCACTAGTCAACACATGACAAGGATCTCACACATCCAACTCTCATCATTGCTTGGGGGGATCCACTTGTCAACACAGGACAAGGATATCACACATCCAAGGCTCATCACTACTTGTGGGGATCTACTAGTCAACATGTGACACAGATCTTTCACATCCAAGTCTCACCACTGCTTGGGGGGGTACACTTGTCAACACATGACAAGGATCTCACACTCCCAGGGCTCATCACTACTTGGGGGGATCCATTTGTCAACACATGACAAGTATATTACACATCCAAGTCTCATGAAATGTCAAGTGGTGGAACACTTTCATCCTAGACAAGTCACACAGACAAGTCTCAATACACCTACTAGAAAGATAAGTGGCTCTTCCCACATCCCAGACTATGGGTCGGATGCATACTGAGGCCTACTCTTGTAGCACTTGTTACATAAGAGGCCCCTCATCCTCAGGAGATTTCTGACATCATTCCCTAATCCTATGAGCTCTGATAAGGAGTGAAGGAATCTCAGTGTTCTCGATCACTTGTGACTACTTCCCAGAAGGGTCACGTCCATAAGTCCAAGTTTCTCTCTAAAAGCCAAGAAATTTCTTTTCAGTAAAGGCTTGGTAAGAATATCATTTATCTGATCATTAGTCACAATATAATGGAGCTTCACTACTCCTCTCTGCACCATACCCTAAATATAGTGATATTTGATCTCAATGTGCTTGGACTTGTCATGGAACATAATAGAAATCCCAATCTTATTGTCACAATATATCATTGTTATGTCTAGAACTTACTCAAATAGCTCTACAAAGAGCTTTCTCATCCATACTTCCTCGTAGCTAGCCATGCTAGCAGCAATGAACTCAGCGTCAGCTATACTCAGTGCAACAAACTTCTGATTTTTTCTCATCCAAGAGATCTTGGCAAATCCCAAGCTAAAGAAGCACCTAGAAGTGCTCTTTCTATCAGCAGAGTTACCAGCCCAATCAACATCAGTATATTCATGAAGTATTACATTTTTAGCAGTATATCTCAATCCAAGATTGACTGTCCCATCCAGGTATATCAACACATGCTTTGCAACAATCCAGTGTGCATGTGATTATTTAATCGTATATTGGCTCAGAGAATTGACTGCATAACATATGTCTAATTAGTGTTCACTAAGAATATTAGTGCCCCAATCAGTGGACGATACTTATAAGTATTTGCCAAATCAAGACCTACAGTTTCACCACATAGCTTCTTGAAATTCATTTTCGAATTGGAGAATTCATGGACGTGCAATATGTCATACCAAATCATTCTAGTAGCTTGACAAAATGTTTTCCTTGAGAAATGAAAATCTCACCAAATCTCTGCCATACTTCAATACCCATAAAGTAGTGCATCAAATGAATATCATTCATTTAAAATTCAGAAGCTAACTCCCTCTTACATTGGAGGATAAGAGGTTCACCACCAGTCAGAAATAAATCTTAAACATATAATACCAAAATCAAAAGGCAAACACTAGATTTTCTTGAAGTAAATATTTGGATCAAAATTACTTCTAGTAAAACCAAGCTTCATCGCAAATCTACCAATGCAGGCATAGCAAGGTCTTGGAGCTTACTTCAAACCATAGAGGGTTTCCTTCAATATGAACACGTGTTTTCCGATCATGTACTTTAAATCCTTGTGGTTGCTCCACAAATACTTCTTCCTTGAGGAAGCCATGTAGAAAAGCAATATTATCATTTATTTGGTAAAGGGACCATCATTGGCTAATAGCTAGAGCCACAATAGATCATATGGTTGTATAATGGACAACGGGTGTAAATATTTCATCATAGTCTATTATGTCTCTCTGAGAGAACCCTCTAGCCACAAATCGCTTTACATTTTTCAATACTACCATCATCACCATGTTTAATTTTATACAACCATTTAGAAGACACAACAGATTTACCTTAGTGTCTTGGAACCACTTCCCATACATCATTATGAATGATGAACTCATTTTCTTTAGCCATGCATATTTCCATACTTGAGCCTTCACAGCTTCTTCAAAAATGCATGGTTCAACTTGAATAATGTTTCTCATGGCTATAACATATCCCTGGAATCAACATGGTTTCTTTCTTTTTCTGAAAGTTCCTCTCGGAGCAGCATGTCTATCAACATCCTATAAAGTGTCACAAAACCATAATCATCTTTTTCTATCATTATAGGGAGAAGGATCCAAGGAGTTCAAGGGATCCATGGGTTCATCAACAAGATCAAGCTCAGGCTTGGGATCTTCTTGTGCATCCAAGGCATCATTGTGTCTTTCGACATTAGCAGGAGGAGGAGTGTCTATGTCTTTTCAAAGAGTTGCATCTTCATCAAATGTTATATCTTTGCTAAAATCTATATTTCTTTGTCTAGGTACATATATTCTATAATATTTAGAATTTTCACAATGACCAAAAATCATACCTTTCTTACCATAAGCTTCCAGCTTGGTACTCTTTTCCTTTGGAACATGAAATTAGACATGGAAATCAGAGATCTTTAAGTGCCCATTTCATTATGGGTTATATAGTACGGTGGTCTCTTTCCCGATTCCAACTTCTTTGTAGAAGTCTTTAGCTCTTGTCCACTTCATGTCCACTCAATTCATGGCATGACTCGACACCTTCCTCAATCTTGATACAAAGGACTTGGTTCTCACTTTCATCAAATGTACCTGTTGATCCTAGAACAAGAGAAAGAGAAATAATAGCAAAGTAAACAAACATAATGAAAGTATACCTGGTGATAAGGCATGCATTTCTTTCTTTTCTAGAAGTGAGAGTGGCTCTTTCATTATCCTTGCACCAACTTCCTCTTGGATTTTACTCTTTCTGCACTATTTTGTACCCTGATGATCTTCAAGATCTATTTTTCTTGATCACATTCTCATCAACAAGTTAGTGAAAGAATCATTCAAATACTTATGCAGGAAAAACAACCAATGATATATAAAGATAAATCTAAACAAGAACGGTGACACAAAGAAACAACATAATATTTGAAAATACTTTGGGATTGAAGGAAGTTCTTTGATCCCTCTTGATCCATCCTCTATAGGTTATGACTATCAATTATGCATATGTCATTGGCATAAGGAATGCATGTTGTTGATCCACACTTGGAAATATCCATCATGATCTACTCTAATCTCAAGTATTTCAGAAACCATCTTTCTCACATGAGGTAATGCTTTATAATCAATGCATGGATAGGTCTTCCATTGATTTTTATAGATCTTCAAATCTTGATCCCAGAGTAAAGGCATGTAATAATAATTATACATATTGACTTCATTGTTTGCAACAATATTAGTTATAATCCATCTTTGGTTGTTGCAAAAAAATGTTAATTTAGAAAACTATCATTCCATGTTTTGCAAAAGTCATGATTCTTACCTACAACCACTAGTTTTAGTAAACTTTAATATAAAAATTGATTATGACCATTCTCATGTAATGTGAGAGAGTCAAAATCCCCCTATCTTCAACATTTAATTTTTATCAATTATTCTTTCATAATATTCTAAGCATTATACTTCTTTTCAAGACAACACTTTCTTGCACATGCATAAACTGAAATAAAACTACTCTTTACTTTTGCATGCATTAAGAAGTACCAAAACCACAACTATTAAACACATGTAACACATTAATTACTATCATACCTTGAGTTCCTTGAAATATTGGAAGAACAGTAGCAACAAAATTTCAGCAGTAAAATTTCAATAGTAAAATTTCAGCAATAAAATTTCATCTATAAATTTCAGCAATAAAATTTCAACAGTGAAATTTCAGCTACAAAATTCAGCAGTAAAATTTTAGTTATAAATTTCAACAATAAAAGATGAGGCATTTTAGCAGAAAATGAGCAACAAGTAGAAGGAACAACAAGAGATATTTCAGCAAAAAAAGAGAGCTGCAAATAGAGCAGACAGCAAGAGGTGTTTCAACATAAAAGGGAGTTCATGCCAATGGAGCAGACAACATGAGATATTTCAGTAGAAAGATAGTTGCAAATGGAGTGGACAGAAAGAGATATTTTAGTAGAAAGAGAGCTACAAATGGAGTTTGTCTTCCTCAGTTTGTCTTCACCAAAGCTCTAATACCATGTCGAAATTTTAATGTTATATGTTGTTACAATCACTTAAATCCAAAACTTTTAAGTAATTATAGATATAACATAAACCATATGCATAATGAAAGACAACCAAGAACTCAATGAGGCACAGAGAAGTTAGGTCAATGACCAGGGAAAAACCCACAAAGGGAAAACCCAACCATATACTTCTTCCATTAGAAATAAATTATTCAACAAAGATATAAAGTACAATAAAATAATGAAGAATTTCACCCAAATCTGAAGAACATCTTCGATAGCAATAAATGTTGCAAACACTAAATCACTTTGGCTCTCCAAGGTCTTCTCTTATTCTCCAAGTCTCTCTCTCACAATCTCCTTCAAGTCTCTCCAACTCTCTCTAAAGTTCGAATTCACAATGCACAAGTAAGTGAGGTGAGATGATATGAGACACATATATATAGGAGGCGAAATTAATTATTGACATAAAGGAGGAGCAATACACATGCCTTGAGGAGGAGTTACATATGCCAAAATAGGATTGTAACTTATTCCATAAAGGAGAGGAGTTTAACTTATGTATTTAGGAGAGAAGTGTAACTTATGCATTAAAGAGGTGTAAGAGGAATCCTTTTATGACAAGTCATTAAAGTGTGTAAGATAGTGTAAGAGGTGCATAAGAGCATTAAAGAGAGAGAGGAATGAATCCATTAAGAGAGAGAGTGAGATTAACAATGCATTAATTGGAGGGAGTTACATATGACATGATTGAGTCTCATGATTGAGAGACTTGAATTTCTTTTTAATAATAATAATATTGATGATTAAGTCGAAATTGAACTATTAGGATTGATTAATGAATAAAATGGATTTTCCATCAAAAATGCTTAATTACCAATTGATGCAAGGTGATTTACTATTTTTCGAAAGCATACTTGAGACTTTCTATTTTTAGAATTTCTATTTTTATAAATTCATCCCTAAGCTGCCAATTTTCAACACAATATTAGGTTGATCCGCTAGGAGAATGTTGATTTGATTATATCCAGAGAAACCATCATGAATGAATGTATTTCACAATCGATGCAACCATCAACAATATGATCAATTAACAGGATTAGGTAATTGTCCTTTAGACAAGCACAATTCACATCCCAATAATCGATGCATACACAGATTGTCCCATGTTTCTTCATGGCAAGGACAATATTCGACATCCAATCGGCGAGAAGAATGGGGTAGATGAAACCAACACGAAGGAGTTTCTAAACTTCACTCTTTATCGTGGCAGCATTCTTTGGATGGAGACGTTACCAGACTGATTTAGCATCAAGATATGTTTTAATGTCATGCACTACCATATTTGAGTCAATACCTAGAATTTCCTCGTAAGTCTGGGAAAATACATCACAAAACTCCTAAAATAGGGCTTTATAGGTCTCAATCTCAGATGGAGAGAAAGACACATCAATGTATATATTTTTTATAATACCTGGTTTAATAGAGATATCAAGAGGTAGTGTCTCAGAATCGACTTTGTGGATAGAAATAGAATTCATAAAAAACTAAACGAAATTAGGTAAATACACATCACTTATATTATCCTCAACAAAATCTGGTAAGGAGGAACAATGGTGATGATCATGCCATGGCGCATCTTCTGGCATCATGATCTCCATGATGCTCTCATTGGTAGAGAATATGTGAAAGAATGGATCAAGAAACGTGCCGCAATCCAATGATCGATCAACCCAATTGATTAAAGAGAAGGTATGAGTTGCACAAGCTGAATAGATAGCTTTGTAATCGAGTTTAATAGGACTAACCGGCATTCGGTCACCAAAACTATGGATGTTAATTTCATCTGGTACAATCCATGGATCATCTTGAATAGTAAAATATGATATCATATTGATATAAGCAACCAAATATGAGTTGTCAGGAAGAGGAGGAGGAGGAAGCGAAAAGTTGCCATGAGCGAGGAATCCTTCAACAATCCAACCTTGACATGCTGATAAAAATGTAGAGTTTCCCCTACAAGTGAGACACTTCCAGTAACATGAGAATTGGAGGTAAAATAAGTGAGTTGGTCAATGGCCACAATCTCTCCCTTATGAGGAAAGGTTATCATACGGAATTAAGTTGAAACATATGCGTACATGGTGTAAACCCACGTGCGAACCAATAGAATATTATAATCAAGAGGTCCATCAATAACTTCCACTTTTGTGGATACCGTTTCACCTCCTAATTCAACTTGTAAGAAATTTATAATATCACAAGGCTTATATGTTCTCCCATCAAAAGCCTTCAATGTGGTAGGTGAATGACTTAGTTGAGGTGAACCAATCACTTTCCAACAAGACATGGACATGATGCAAGTTGAGGATCCCTTTTCCATAATAGAATGATGAATTTTCTTACCACAGATGGAGACCTAAATGATAAAGGACAATTGAGCTGGAAGGTGAGGGGTATAGTTTTCATGACTGAAAAAAAAAACTAGGTTGGAATCTGAAGGATCCACACATCCGATAGCTAAAAGCAAATCCTTTTTCTGGGCGGGGCAATTTTGCAACACCTTGAGAGTCAACATAGTTGATGGAGATGTTGAAAATACCAATAAGAAATGATAAATATAGAAGTGCTAAAAATAGCATTGCTATAAATAGCATTTCGGGATACATTCCAATTTTAGTTAGTCCTTGAACTAAAATTGAGAATTAAAATTCGAATTTGATCTTAGCGGTTGTTTGAAAAATAATTAATTAATTCATCTCGAGTTAATTAGTTTGAGAAAAACAAACATGAAGCCTATGTGAAGACATGCAACAATATTCCCTTTGATTGAGGAAGTTATCCCTTAATTAAGGAGATCAGGATGAGTTGTACTTTGAGTTGTAATTAGTTAGCTCAGTTAATTGAGTTAAGTCAAGTTAGATTAGTTCCAACAATTTGTGGAACTGATTGTGAGTTGAGTTAGTTAATGCATGCATGCATGTAACTAGTGTACTTCATATAACTGAATATTCTCTCATAAATAACTCATGCATGTCAGTTCAGTCAAAGACCTAGTTGAGATCAGAGGATGGGATAGTGTACTATCAGTTGCAGGAATATTCCATTGAGGATATCTCTTGCATGCAAAAGGAATTAATTCCTTGAGGATTGCGCAGTTATTTCTGAGTTTGGTGAGTTGTGTGAGAGGTGAATCCACACAGTTGGCAGCCATAGGACCCAGGAGAAACTGCACAAGGAAACAAGAGGCTTGGAGGACTGAAGGAAGGCATATGTTGTGCCTATTCAGTCTATGAGTAGCATTGAGGGATTGTATCAAGAGTTGGATAGCTTGTGAGATAAATTTTTGTGTAATATGGAGATATTTCCACTTGTATGATAATACAGATGGCGGGGTTTTTAGCTGAGGCTTTCCGCAGAGTATTCTTCTGTGTTCATGTGTGATTGATTTCTCATTCTCTATTATATGCATTATATTTGATCTTGCTCAAAATCGATTAAGCTTCCGCAAGTTTTTTTCTAGAAGTAGATCAAGTATTTTGCTTTAGTATATTGCATTATCAGGTGATATACAGTGAGAATTTCATACATGGCATCAGAGAAAAGGTGATCAAATAAGAGAACAATATATAAAGAAGGGAGAAGTTCAAAGTTTGAATTTCTTGATTACAGAAATCAAATTCTTATCACATCTCAACTTTCACCAATGGAATTTAATGGTTTGAGACTCGAGTATGCCCTGGATGGCAGCTCAAATTATATAGCCTAGAAGGATTGCATGGAAGAGATATTAGAGGACAATGGTTTGAAGGACTTCATTGATCAAGAAGTCCCCAAGCCAGCAGCTGCTAAAGCCCGAGAATTGGCGAAATGGAACAAATGTGTGGCTAGAGCAAGGATGATTCTTCTAGAGGGAGTTCGAGACCACATTGTCTCGAGTCTCCATGGCAAGGAGACACCGTTTTCAATGTGGAAGATATTGAAGGATATATATTAGAATGGCAGCCATCAGAGGAAGTTGGCGCTAAAAGACAAGCTTTGGAAAATCAAGTGTGAAAAGGGCAACATGATATCTACATATCTGAACAAGCTCACCACCTGCAAGGATGAGCTTGGAAGTGTAGGAATCATGACAGCCGATGATGACATGGTGAGTCTTGCTCTCCTCGGTCTTCCTAAGAGTTGGCATAGCTACCAAGACTCAGTAAATGGAAGAGAGAAACTTCCATATTGGGAACGACCGTGGTCGAATCTGATGCGGGAGGAGATAAGGATAAGCACCAGAGATGGTTCTTCATCAAAGCATGATGATGAAGAAAATCTAGCCTTAGCGAGTAAGGCGTGGAAAGGAAAAGGGAAGGCTTCCCATTCCAAATTGAGTTCTTCCCATGGTGGGAAGAAGATTGACAAATCAAAAGTGTGATGCTTTCATTGTCATGAGGTGGGCCATTATGCTACGAATTGTCCACATAAGAAATCTAAGAAGGGTTCCTCGAAAGGATCAGATAGTGAGGCACTAGCCTCACAGTTCGAATTGGATTTTACCCTCATCGCATGCATGGTTTCATCGATGGTGGGTTGTGTTTGGTACCTGGACAGTGGAGCCTCATTCCACATGACCAACGACAAGAGTTTATTCATTTCCTTGGAGGAGAAGGACCTCCAAATGCGCATAGAGATGGGTGATGATGGAAAGTATCGTGTTTCAGGTGAAGGCACAATTGTGTTTCAAACGGAGCATGAAGCTCCTCTCACCTTGAATAATGTAAAGTATGTGTCTAGACTGAAGAAGAACCTCGTGTCCGTCGCAATGTTGGAAGATAAAGGCTATGATGTAGTCTTTAGTAAAGGAAAGGCATTCCCGAGGCACATTGGCACTGGACAGACCAAGAGGATTGGGATTTGAGTAAACAATCTCTACAAGCTGGAGGTAGATGACTGTGCTACATTGAATTCCAAAGCAGAGTTGGTGCAAAGCCAAGATATTGGCGAGCTATGGCATAGAACATTGGGCCACTTGCACCATGGGGCCTTGAAGATCATGTGGTAGATTTCTACCAAAATTCCTAAGGGTAAACTGGAGCAAGTGGATACATGCAAAGGTTGTACCTTCAGTAAGTATGAAAAATATTCCTTTCAGGATCAAGACAGTCGAGCTGGAGAAATCCTCGAGTGAGTTCATACAGATGTGTGTGGACCATTCTCGACAGCCTCCACTGCTGAAAAAGGTACTATGTTATTTTCATTTATGATGTTTCTCGTAGATGTTAGATCTATTTCATGCAAAAGAAGGATCAAACCTTCTCAAGGTTTTGTGAGTTCAAAGACTTGGTTGAGAAAGAATCTGGAAAGAAAATAAGGGCCTTGCGAAGCGACAATGGTGGAGAGTATGTCTCTCAATAGTTTAAGGACTTTCTGTGCAGCAGCAGGAATTAAACGGGAGTTAACGGCACCCCATAACCCACAACAGAATGGGGTGGCCGAAAGGAAGAACAAAATGATTGTGGGAGCAGCTCGGGCGATGCTGCATGACCAAGGCCTACCACTTCATTTGTGGGATGAGGCATGCAATACAACAATATACTTGTAGAATAGAAGCCCGCATCATATATAGGGAATGAAGACACGAGAGGAGGCTTTCTCCGGGAAGAGACCAGATGTGAGTCACTTCAGGATCTTTGTCTCACCGGTATTTCCCATGTGACCAAAGATGCTAGGAAGAATCTAGAGCCAACAACTGAGTTGGGGATACCTGTGAGGTACACTGTTACAACCCACAACTATCGGGTGTTATTGCCTACCAGTCAGGGGACAGTGGTATGCAGAGATCTGAAGTTCAAAGGGCAGAAGGCCATGCGAGTTTCCCTTGAGAGGAAGCTCAAGTTGCATGTAGAGGATGAACTTTTGATTCCTAAGGAGGAGGAGCCTCAAACTAATGCGGAGCAGCCGCATGCAGACGATCCAGGAGTGGAGACATCCACTCATGTAGAGTCTTCCAAAGATGGGTGGAAATGCTCAAGGGAAGCTGACAGATTGATGATGGATGCGAGAGAGAATGAAGGATAGCCATCTTCTCAACGCAGACAGAGGAGGTCACCCAAGCAGTACACTAGTTACATGGCCCTAGTTGGGGAATGTATAGAGACCAAACCATCTTCCTTCGAGGAAGCAGTGCAACAACCAGTCTAGGTTGATGCTATGGTGGAGGAGTATGACTCCATAGTTCGAAACAATGTTTGGGATGTTGTTCCAAGACCAGAGGACAAGTTAGTGGTGAGTTCCCGATGGCTGTACAAGGTAAAGAAAGCAGCTGATGGTAGTGTTAAGAAACATAAGGCAAGGTTTGTTGCCCGTGGTTTCTCACAGGTCAAGGGGATCGACTATGATGAGACTTTAGCTCCTGTAGTAAGGTACTCATCTATCAAATCGATGTTGGCACTATCAACATAGATGGGTTGGAAGATCCATCAAATGGATGTGAAGACTACATTCCTCAATGGCAAGATTGAGGAAGAGGTGTACATAGAGCAGTCGGAAGGATTTGAGACCTTCTATCGTGAGTCGCATGTGTGCCGACTCAAGAGAGCTTTGTACGAGCTGAAGCAAGCACCTCGTGCTTGGTACACCAGGATCAACAACTATTTCACTAGGTTGGGCTTCACAAAGAGTGAAGTGGATGCGAACCTATACCACATCATGGTAGAAGGTAAGTCGTTGATCATTTTTTTTTATGTTGATGATGTTATGAAACCAGCTCAAGAAAAGATAGAAAAGATAGATCAACACCTTAGAATTCAGCCTCTTCGAGGGGGAAACCTCCTTTACATTACATAAATGAACAATTCTTGGATGATACAAATGAAAAGACCTCCTCTCTATATATAGGATTCTAAGGGATCATAACATAATCAGAGCTTACATAACAATAATAATGTAAGGGCACAATAATAACAATAGTGGGCTTCTATGGGGCACAATAGTAACAATATGGGCACAATAGGGGCACAACAATAGTAATAACGGGTACAACTACAATAGTAATGGGGTAATCACTAGTATTATGGGGACCCAACAGATGATCTAATATTGACAGGTGATGATCAGTTGATCAAGTCTTGCAAGGAGGACCTTGCAAGAGAGTTCGAGATGAAAGACATGGGTCTCATGCACTACTTTCTACGCATGGAAGTGTGGCAGAAGGATGGGGAAGTGTTTGTGTCTCAAGGCAAGTATGCCAATGAGATACTCAAGAGATTCCACATGGAGAAGTGCAAGCCCATGTAGACTCCTCTAGTAGGTAACTAGAGGAAGGAGGATGCTACTTCAGGTGAGGTAGTAGTTGCTACTGTTTATCGACAGCTTGTGGGTTCATTGATGTATTTAGTGAACACATGACCAAATTTGTGCTTTGCGATGAACCAGCTGATTCAAGTTATGGTTTAGCCTACCAAGTTATTTTGGAAGGTAGCGAAGCATGTGCTGAGATACTTCAGAGGCACATCTTAGTATAGATTATGGTATAGATGAACAGAGGGAGTGAAGCTTCAGGGCTTCACAGATGTAGATTGGGCAGGGAGTCCATCAGATTGGAAGAGCACTTCAAGAGGAATTTTCAACCTTGGTTCAGTTGCAGTTTCTTGGTACAACATGAAACAGAGGTCAATTTCACTTAGCTCAGTAGAGGCTGAATACATGGCTTCTAGTCAGGAAACATGTGAGGCCATTTGGATGCGGAAATTTCTAGTTGGATTGTTTGATCAGAGGATGGATCCAAATGTGATCTATTGTGATAATCAGAGTTGTATCAAACTCTCTGAGGTTCCAATATTTCATGACAGATCCAAGCACATCGATATCCGGTATCATCATCTTCGAGATTGTGTGGTGAAGAGGATCATGTTGTTGCAGTATGTTTCTACGGAGGAGCAGGATGTAGATATTTTGACTAAGGCATTGTCAAAATGAAAATTCGAGTTCCACAAAGATAGGATTGGGGTGACAGATAATCCCTTTCTTGATGAGAGGGAGTGTTGAAAATGGCAACAAGAAATGCTAAAAATAGAAGTGTTAAAAATAGCATTGTTATAAACAGCATTTCAGGATACATTCCAATTTTAGTTTGTCCCTAAACTAAAATTGAGAATTAAAATTCGAATTTGATCTTAGCAGCTGTTTGAAAAATAATTAATTAATACATCTTGAGTTAATTAGTTGGAGAAAATCAAACATGAAGTCTATGTGAAGACATGCAACAATTTTCCCTTTGATTGAGGAAGTTATCCCTTAATTAAGGAAATCAGGATTAGTTGTACTTTTATTTGTAATTAGGTAGCTCAGTTAACTAAGTTAAGTCCAGTTAGATTAGTTCCAACAGTTTATGGAACTGATTGTGAGTTCAATTAGTTAATGCATGCATGCATGTAACTAGTGTACTTCAGATAACTAAATATTCTCTCATAAATAACTCATGCATGTCAGTTCAGTCAGAGACCCAGTTGAGATCAGAGGATGGGACAATGTACTATCAGTTGTAGGAATATTCCATTGAGGATATCTCTTGCATGCAGAAGGAATTCATTCCTTGAGGATTGTGTAGTTATTTCTGAGTTTGGTGAGTTGTGTGAGAGGTGAATTCACATAGGTGGCAGCCAAAGGACCCAAGAGAAACTGTGTAAGGAAATAGGAGGCTTGGAGGACTAAAGGAAGGCATATGTTGTGTCTATTCAGTCTATGAGCAGCATTAAGGGATTGTACTGAGATCTTGATAGCTTGTGAGCTAAAGTTTTATGTAATCTGGAGATATTTCCACTTGTATGATAATACAGATAGTAGGGTTTTTAGCTAAGGCTTTCCCCAGAGTATCCTTCTGTGTTCATGTGTGATTTATTTCTCATTCTTTGTTATATGTGTTCTATTTGATCTTGCTCAAAATCGATTAAGCTTCCACAAGTTTGTTTGTAGAAGTAGATCAAGTATTTTGCTTTAGTATATTGCATTATTAGGTGATCTACAGTGGGAATTTCTACAGGATACTGATCCAAGTCCTCAACTACGTTATAATTTTTAGTATCCCTAACATGAGTGTTGAAAGAATATTTATGAATAACACCCTTCAAAAGCTTAATAGTTAAATATGTAGGAATCGCGGGCCGAGGAGGATTAGATGGAGGTGATGTCGAACTGGAAGTTTGATCAGTAGCCTGACCATTTAGAGGATTCACATTTCGAGTAACCACTACACCATCATATTTATGCTTCGTGGTAGATAGCATTAAAACTGTGTTAGAGGAATATGGATCCTGATTAACCATATGGGTCTCCTGATTGGGAAATGGGTTGGTCAACACAAAGGGAGAAGTGGAGGATTTCAGAAACTAATTCACTTTCATGTGGTGAGGAGAGTCATGAGTAGATTGATCCTTGTTTCAAATCAAGCATGGGTAATGAGGCTTTCATTTCTTATCAGAGGATGAATTTGTTTGTTTACCTTGTGGTGAAGAATGTTTCTTCTTTTTACCTTTTCCTTTCTTCTTGCTTCCTGGTTGTTGTTGATATTTTCCTTTATCATATGAAATGACATTTATCTCGGAAGAAGAAGATGCAAGAGGATTGGATGAAGAATTTTGGGAAAAGTAGTGAGAGAAGCACTAAATGGTTTGTTCATTGTATGCAAACTAGCAGAACCAATGATGTCATTAACAATATGAGATTATTTACTAGGAGTGGAAGGAACAACATTGGAAGGTCTCGAAGCATATGGTATATTTTCATAGAGCATGCCAGATTGGGTATAAATGAGGTCCAAATACTAAGCACGAGCAATTACTTACCCTTCATTCACGAATCTTCCTTTAGCTACATCCTCTATGATAGATGGCAACAGGGATTTAATAAACCATTCTGCTAGCAATTGATCCAAAACATAGGTCTTAACCAATCGGTGACAACACCACCACTCATGAATGTGATATGAAATGTGAGTGGCTTTAGTTTGTTTAAATTTAGTTAGAATTTCCATTCCATTTTCATACCAGATGGGTAACTGGAAATGTGTGATGAAGATGGTAGCCAAGGAACTGAAATCATGAAACAAATCTCTAGGTAACTCAATGTACCACTTAACTACGACACCTGTAAGAGTACGTTGGAAACTATGTGACATTATGGAATCATAATTAAAGGATTTTGAAGAACGGCATAGATGATATGTCATGACATGGGTTGACAGGTCTTCTCCGGGATTCCCATTGAATTTTGAGACATTGCTTGGAAATTTGGTGGGAATTATCGACCACCAAGGAAAACGAGCGATGGGATCATTGGTAAGCCAAGTCAAATATGGAAATTTGAGAGTTGCCACAAAAGGTAAATGTTAGGTGAAATATTGTGGAGGATAGCCTAGATAAGAAAGAATAGCCTAAGTAATAGGTACTTTCATTCCTGGATAAGGAGGGTTCTGACAGAGAGGAACCTGGGCACCATAGTAAGGAGGATTTTGGTAACCAACATGCACGTAACCTTGTTAACCAAGTCTAGGATAACACTGCAAAGGATGGAATGGTTGGGTTTAGATATGTTGGCCTTGAAAAGGCACTTGAAAAACACCTTGATAATGTCTATATTGTTGCCATGCAGGAGTTTGCATCATCCCAACATTTGGTGGGTTCGATTCGGGTTGTGCCATACTATATGCTTTATGTCCTATCGGAATTTAAGGAGTACATTGCCCAAGTGGTTGAGACATTAAGGTACCTTGTAATAGTTGGGTAAGTGAAACCTGAGGGGTAACAGATACTGACAGAATAGGTTGAGATGCAACGACATCCTATGAATATTTTCTTACATGTATTTGAACTTTTTGAGAAACAGATGGATGGGTAGGAGTTTGAGATGAAGACGACACGGGTTGAGGATTCAATAATCCGTCCCAAAATGAACCATGTTGGATGGGAAAAATAGGTTTCCAAAACCTAGAAGCCATCCCAAGATAAGGAGGATTATAGTAAGGTTGATTACTAATTTAAGGTATACCAACAACAAGTTTCCCCCCTAATATAGGAGGAGGGGATGGTGGAGGAAATTGCAATCCAAATGGAGGGAACCCAACATAAGGGAAGTTAGGATTTTGAAGATGACCTTTCACACTAACATAAGGGCCATCTTGTTATTCAACCGTAGGTGTAGGTGGAGGAGAAGGAGCAAGTTGTGTAGCATTCATAAGAGAAGTACCATATGGAATTCCCAAAATGGATGACATGGGAGAGGTCCAAGGACTGGAAGTTGCACCAAAGAAGATACCAGATAAATACTGGTAACCAAGTGGGATGGATAGGCCACCATGCAAATGTGTCTCTGGTGATGTTGCAAACATGGACGAGGAAGAATTTTTTGATGTCTCAACCATAGTGGTGGACATGGGTTGGGAGATCAAATTGGATCCAAACATGGATAATAATCCCAATGAATATTGTCGTGAAAAATACGCGAGTGAGTCCAAAGAATTAGGTAAAGGAGTTTGTGATGGATTCTAAAGAGAAGGAAGAGGATCAGTCTGATAAAAATGGATTCCACTCCAATGAACAAGAGTAGAGGAACGAGGCTCCTCTTGTAGGATCTCTTCAATACTCACAAGTCCCTATGGAAGATGTTCACCTTGAGGTTCCTCAGGTTTAATAACCTCAAGAATTAAAGTATCTGACTCAAGAAAGTCAGGTCCAATAAACTCAGGTAATAAAGTTTCAGGGGCTCATGTTTTGATTGTGCTAGATTCATCAGCAAGAGTAAAGGTAATCTTGGGCTTAGTACTCAAAAGAAAATATGATTTTGGTTGATAAGATTCAGGAGGAGGACCACAAGTAGTTCTCAAATTTCCCAATTTGGTAGTTTGCATCTTCTTATGCTTCTGACAACAACCAGGAGTAGTCTCTAGTGGAAGAGGAGGCTTATTTTTCATTCTATGTGAACAACGAAGTGGGGATTTTGTTCTTCCATGTTGGAAAATAAATTCTAGAAGTTAACACAAAAATAAATCAAAAATAGGGTAATCTAGGCATAAATGATTACTAAGCAACCGTGCACTACAATATACACATTGCCGAACCAAGGAATTAACGTACGTGCATGAAATCTTCCCGAATATTTTGTTTGGTGTATCATGGTACACAAGGAAGTTGACTCGGTTACCTATCACAAGGATAGAAACCTATAGGGTAATTCCAAAATATTCTTGAAGGTACATGGAAGTGCAGTCTGTAGTAGTGTTGTCTAATGTGTAACCATCTGATGAGAGTGTTCCCATATAATTTACGTGCATGGAGCACTGCCCAATATACACAAAGGTATGTAGATAATGATCATATACATTCATGTATGTGGAACAGGATATCACCCCCAGGATACAACATTGGCAAAAAATGACAGCCCCTACGTTTAATGACACGGGAACACGTCTCTAGCCTAGACCTCTAAATGTTTGTATTAATGGTACAAATGCTCCTTAGGTTGACTCAATAAATTTTTATTGTTTATCTTCAATTAAGTTTTAGTTTTGGGTCTCACTGTGAATTTCACATGAATATCCTAAAATGAAAACTAGCATGAGGAAATGGAATCTTTCTCATTCAATGAAAATCTATCAAAGGAAGGGAAGAGACAAAGAGTAAGAAGTAAACAATATGCAACAAAAAATGTGCAAATTGCCATTCCCTTTTCAATGCAACTGTCCCAATTTCAATGCACACATAAAACCCTAAATGAAAATGAAAATATTGACTTTTCAAGTCACTTAATTTTTGAAAATGAAGAAAACTAAGATGCAAAGTCAAATCACTGATTTAAACAAGCTTTCCAGATGGATGACTAGAACACCAATTCATCTAAGCACTCAATGATCAAACAAAATCAATTCGAAAACAACATAATGATAATAAAAAAGGAAAATATTTAAAAAAATACTTATCAAAGGTATTAAAACAAAGTAAAACTAAATGGAGGCTTCAGAGGATCCACAAGAGACTCAGAGACCCAAGGAAGTGTAGCTGAAATCAAGGCTGGATCAAAGAGGAAATCAAGGAAAAGGCAAACTTTTGCATGAATAGGGTCCAACGTAGGTGCAAAGGATGCACCAGAGCTATGAAACGCAAGCATAGAGAAGGCTCAGTTGAGGTACAATGCTCTTTTAGAAGACTAAATGGTGCATTGGTCTAGGGATGCAAATTTCTGACACAAGGATGGCATTTGAGACTCAATGAAAGGTCTTCCTAGCTATTTTCTTGACTAGATAAGATAGTAAAGGTCTAGAGAGGAGGTAAGACAAGCACAATGTACAAATAAACCACCAAGGGAATACATTGTCCCTAGTATGGTCACCAATTTTTTTATGTGGAATCTATGACTACAGACATAAATGTCTTCCCTAGGCTTGGTGGACTGACCTAGAATAACATAAAGACAAAGGGGCTAATGTTTTCCTTAAAGTAAATAGATAACGAGATGAATCACACCTCGAATCTGTCGTATGCTTCACTCCTTCCTTGGCTTAAATGCTCCAATCCTAGCTCCAATAATTAGTATTAGAACCTGCACAATCAGATAAAACAAGCCAATGATCCACAGAATCTATGTAGAATCATCTAATCACTTTATTCAATAGATAAACATGGTATTGAAATATATGAAACAATAACAACATATATAGGAAAACAAAGAAATATTTTCATTAGTATAAATGGAGTGAGTTACAACCAAAAATAGGTGTTGATCCTGTAAAAGAGCTCCTTCAAGTTTACTTGTCCTTTCCTTGTCACAAAGTGCACCTCTAATCACCCTAATGCATCGAAAGATATCTCTCACATCAGCAACATAAGAGTAGAATCACTCTCCAAAATCCAACCCTTGCCTATGGATGGCAGTAAATATATAGGTGAAGGAGATAGTTCATGAATTCTTATCATTTTACCAAATAGGGCTTGAGATACACTCTTGATGGGAGGATGGGCTCAAGGGATAAGTGATGAAAAATCCAAGGTAGGATAGGATAGGATTCGAGATTTTTATCTTAGGTAAATGGTTACAACATATCCTAGAATATTGTGGAAGAAGAGGCTTAGATATTCTCTCTCTTTTTCCCGAAATTCTAGAACCAACAGAGGTGAAGAGTGGAGAAACCTATAAGTGATCAATGTAGGCCATAGTGGAGCAACTTGGTAGTCAATGTTGTCCTGTAGGAGTTCAGGGAACGATGGTCCTTGAAATGATTGAAAGAAGGTATTTTTAGGTATAAACTCAGGGATTAAAATGAGTCATGCTTAGGGCTTCGTGCAAGGATGATGAGAAGGAGATCAAAGGATTTTGATTGATCCAGTTGACAACCTATTGACCAGATGTGACAAAATGGCATATAAAAAAAATAGAAATATGGAGAATGATAAAAAGAGAAACAAAAATAAGAACAAGAAGAAGGACCTTCAAAAACAAGAAGCTCAACCACGAGAGTCTCATCCTACTAGTAAAATTGATTCAGTTGATGATGAGAAGAAACCAGAAAATCATGAACCCAAAGCTATAAATAATAATGATTTTCTTTTAAGTTACAATTTTGATGATTCAAATTTTAATCATGTTGAAGTGCCTAGTGAAGATGAGAATGATAGTGAGGTTCTTAGAGCTAATATTTCTAGACTAACAGTTGCATGCGAGGATAAAGAAAAACTATTGCAGATTTTTTATGATAAGGGGGCTAAGCTCAAGGAAGATAGTGTCACCTTAAAGATTAAATTGGCAGAATAAGAAAAAAAATTAGGAATATGTGAGGAAACGATACCAAGAAAAGGAAAATGAATGTGAGAGATTAGAAGTTGAAGTGGTGTCCTTGAGAAAGCAACAAAAGATGGAGAAGAGAATTGTGGAATTAGATATTTTTCTTGAGATCCAGAGGTCACCATTGGATAAATTTGGTCTTGGATTTCAAAAGGGTGAGTATAGTTTGCATGCAGGTAAAAACACCAAAGTAGAACCAAAATAACTTGTAGCCCATGATACCAGTGGCAAGAGTAGAAACCAAATAAACCAACAAAAGATCAACCAACAAAACCAGCAGCAACAAAGAATAAAACCTTAAGGAGCTCCTACTTTCATAAAGAAAATTGCTCCTAGAGAGGATGGTGAGAGATCTGTAAAATTTCAAAGCAAAAAAAATTGCTTTTGTTCCTTTTGTGCATAAGGTAGAGTGTTACAAATGTCACAAATTTGGGCATGTTGTAGCTAGCTATAAACAGAATGTATAGATCCAATCAACAAATATTGTAGCAATATCAACAACCAAGGAGATTGGACATTGGGTATAATCCATTTTTTATGGTTATTTCTATTCATGTAACCTATTTGGTCATAAGGTGTCAGATTGTAGATCTAACCAATGGAGGAGAAAAACATTGCATGCAAGGAATATATATGGCATGAGAAAAATTATATTTGATCATATTGCTTCATATCTTATCCACATGGAGTGCTACACATGTAAGAACTTTGTCCATATGGAAAGACATTGTTTGTTGGCCCACTATTCATGGAAAAAATAGAAAAAGCAACAAATACAAAGAGGACTTAGCATGAAACCAGTGAAGGAAGAAAAAAGGCAGCCAAAGACCATGTGGAGAAAGAATGAGAAACAACTCGTCAAGTAGTGAAGAGCATTCCCTCTTGCAATCCATAATTATTTCCTACATATTTATAAAGGATTGCAAAGTTCATGAAAGGTACATAACCTCGGGGGGAGCATATGGTAGAATTATGTTAGTTTGATGAGTACAAGTCGTTGCAACATCATATGATAAGTTCAGTTGAACCTCATGCACATTGAGGTCCACAAGATCATCCTATCTAGTGGAGGTTATGGACTGCATGAGCTCAAGGGGAGATATGCATGGTATGGAGATTCATGATTTTTTTTTTCTTTTTCACTTATTTTCACTCATGTGTTTGTAGCAGCTCTATATGTATTTTCATGAGTAAACAAAGGTGCATTTTCATCCACATATTTGTTTTTGGTATCACTGACTGGTTGGTTGAAAGGATGGTACAAACATGCATAGAAGGATTTCATTGGCAAAGGAAGTATAGATATGACATGAGACATGGACCAGCCATGTATGGGTTGTTATATGTAGTTTATTACATCCATGTATTTACCATATTTTCATCATTTCACACTAGTATTGGGTCCAATCAATAGTTAGTTGAGTCATCATGGTGATAGGCTTGTTATGGAGGAGTCTTGTGGAGCCTTTTTGTAACCACATGTATGGGCTAATGATGTAGTAATAGTCATGATATATCATTTATTTGTTCATTAGTGCATAGGAGATTTGATAGAATCAATGTTTTTCATTCATAAATGATGTAAAATGCTCATAATGCGATGTACTTGTATTGTTTTATCACTAGGTCTTCTAGTGGTCTGGTGCTAGAGTTGGTCATTCATGTAAAGGAGAGTCATGAGGTCATATAATAGTCATGTATGAGGTTTTTGTATTGCTACTACAACCACGTATATAAAATGTACTATTTCATCAATCATGGTCGTGTGGAATCTTGGTCCAACTTGTGCTTCTTTCCTTTGGTAAGGAATCAATGTTGCAGTGGAAGCGGTTCACTTCATGATGGAGATGATGTTAGAGATGGCATGTGTTCAAGGGAAGCACTATTTTCTCTTTTTTACTTCATCGAGACGTTATTGGCATTATGATATTCTTGGAGGTGTTTATGGTTTGCCCCATGTTATGCTATGACTATTGGGGTTCTTGGCCTCATGATATGAGTAGAGAGTTTATGACTGGCTATTGGATATATGCATGTATTTGCTTCTATGAAGTATGTGTTGATTGCCTCATGTATATGCACATATTATGTTATTGTTCATTGATGTTTCTATGGTTTCTTATGCATATTGTTGCCACTGCTAAAGGTTCTTAGTTGGACATGATGATATTTATGACTATTGGTTATATGTTTTGCTTGTTGCTGATGTGAGAAGCATGGATGATTTTTTATGTATATTATTTTTCATCCATATGGAGGTCTGATGCTTTAGTAATGTTTCACATTTTTTTATCCTATCAGATGGAGTTGAAGTTTTTCCATTGATGTCAAAGGGGGAGCAATAAAGGATTATGGTCTAAAGATTGTGTGTGGTTTACATCAATGCCAAAGGGGGAGAATTTTGGCATTATGGTGTTCATGGTTACATCTAGATGATGTTGGCATTGGCTTCATGATGGAAGCTAGCTCATGTTGGCATTGATGTCAACCTATGTAGACTAGCTGATGTATTGATTCCATTCTTGTAGTATGGTTACAACTGGTTGTGTTGACATTGATATGGCTATGTTTCCATTGATGTTAATCTTTAATGATGTAACTTTTTGGTAGCATGATGGTCGTAGAGGAGTTGTCTTTTATTTTCATATGTATTTTTTGGAGGCATTGGAGATGATACTATAGGTGGATGATGCAGATCTGCATGTGATGGAGATGATGGCTCAAGTGGCATTCATGTTATTGAGATGGCAAACTAGTTGAGTTTCCATATTGTGTCTTCACCTATGCTCATGGAGATGACCTGTTGCGGTAGTACGTAGGTATAATGATTTTTTTGCAGAGGTGCTACAGAGTGTGTTTAGATGAGTTGTAGCTTGTGCAGGTGTCAGAGGAGTGTAGAGGACTTATTTGCAGTCTTTCCAATGCTTGTTTCTTGGCCTTTAGGTCAAATTGGCAGTGACACTTGGAGACTTGTTTTGTCTACTTGCAGAGATGTAAAAGGTTGTGGCAGAGGTTTGGAGGCATTTACAGGAGGTGATGAAGGTAAGAAAGAAGTTGGAAGCAGTTTTGAGCGAGAGTTTTCGAGTTCTGACCATCCTACGCCCCAATTGTACCCATGCAAGCTTGTGCATGTAGTTGAAGGGATCCAACTATATTGAGACAAACATGTGCATGTGGTTGCAACACATATCAACTAGTCTTATGCATGCGGTTGTGTCTTTATCTAGAATTTCTCTACATTCCTCATGCACATTCGGATTATTTGACTTGGAAATATCTGGATGCTTCTAGATTAAATGAAAAAGGTTAGAATTTGTTTGAAAAATATTCCAAAAGTTGTCAATTCATTTAGTTCACAATTAGTGATGGTTGAGGATTGATTTCGTTAAATTTGTGAACTCTTGATCCAAGGCCAAAAGTTAATTTTTCCCTACATGTTTTATATTCTACATTTTGGAGTTGGGTGAAGGTTGGATGAGTGCGAGTTAAAGAAGGATGCATTATGTGAGTATGATTCAAACCTATTTGTGAGAAGGATTTATTTAGTGTATGTGTCTAATGGCAGGAGAATGAGTATGGTTATTTGTTGAAGCAATGTATTGATTCAGAATTTCATATAGAAGGTCAGAGAAGTGGAGATTTGTAGCAGAGTATGTTGGTAGAGATGGATAGCTTAGTATAGCTCCATATTTGAGACTCTCACTTTTGTTTTACAAGTGTTTCTAGTGTGTTTGAAACATATCCATTGTGTTCTATTTTTATAATTGTATTCATAAATTATAGTTTGGAGTGAGGGTTTGATATTATGGTTGAGTGCGAGACTTGTTTTTGCGTTTGGTGATATTATTGTTCAATTTTTGTTGGATGGATTGTGACAAATATTTTCTTGAGTAGAGAGAATGTTTTTGTGGTATTTTTATATGATTTTCAAAGAGTATTGTTGCTGAGATTTTATTACAGAGTTAAGCATAGAGTCTTGGGATCTAGTGTGAAAATATATGAAATGAGGTCTACATAGAGTAGAGCATAAGTGACTTCATGAGTGTGGAGCATTGATTTTGAAGCTTTGATGAAAGGAACGGTTTATCCATCCAATCAAAGTTGGGTGATGATCATTGATCGTGGTGGATTTCGGTGGATGGTAGTCATTAGATCCATGTGAGAACATAGTCTTTCAAGTTGATCAGTAGAATTGAGTCTCCTGGCTGATGGGAGTCAGCTTATTGTGTATGAGGTCAAGTCTCCATGCTTATGGGGGTCAGAAAATCTATGTAAAAGACATCATTTGCTTAATAGAAGATTCAAAGCAGCATAGCAACATCAACGGTGGTTTTTTTCCCTGTGAAGGGTTTTCCACCAAGAATACTTGTGTCTCATTTGTCGATAATTTCTTGTATTTTTTTCATGGTTACGTTGCTCATATGGTTTACTTGTTGTTGATGATTTATGCATAGATCTACAAATGTTTAATGATTTGTTTCTAATTAGTGTGTGTGCTTTAGTTAAAGTTTAAATTGCTAAAAATTGGTAATAGGACACACTACTGATTCACCCTCCCTCCTCTTCTCAATTGTTCTCAAAGGTTTCCAACAAGATGATCATACCCTTTCTTAGTTTGACAATTCTATTTATCACTTAAAGGACCCTATCATCTTGTATCATCAAAAATGACAACTCGAAATTTTCTTAAAGTTGTAAATAGATTACAGGACAAAGAAACAAGATGACACACCTTGTCAGCAATAAGATTTGAGGAGAAAATGTCTTTGAAGAGGAAGGAAATGTTATGAATATAATATATAAAGAGAATTTAGATAATAATAATAATAATCATAAGAATAATTCATTTAATAATTATCAATATAGAAGAGGCATGTCTCTAAGGACATAACCATTCATGAAGGGGCATCTTCCTAGGTAGATAAGTGGGTCCTCATTCATATCATACCAATATCATGTCACTTGTATTCAAGCATTCTTATATAAATATATTATTCATCCCATGATGGGCATCCTTATGTTCCAAAAATTATGACTATTTCATTATGTATATAAACTTGGTTTGTTACAAAATATGTCTTTTTTTTTCCTTGACAAATGTGAGTTAACCAATGTTAAACTAATAAGTGGCATTGAAGGAATTTCTTAATAAACGTTAAATATGCTACTTAAGTGATGTCATGTCCCCATAATCTCTATTTTAAAATGTGAATATACTAAATGTTGATTAATTCATGTTTCTCAGAAAAAATGGCCAAATTTTCAACATGTTTGTTGATAGAGATTTTTTCTACCTTCTAAAAGACAATTTCACAAAGAAAGTAACCCCATTTTTGAAACATGGTTCACTGTATTTTTAGTATATTCGTTATTTTTTCCTGTGGAATAGAGGAAGGAACTTTTCCCCTTGTAATATTCTAGTTTTTTCTTTGAGTTGTGTTATTTTTCTTTATATCACTCTAGATCATGATAGTTTCATAGCCATAAGAAATGCATATTTGTAGACACTATGAATTTTATTTAGAAATTGTAATGAATTTATAGCTTCAACTATAACATATGTATAGTCCAAAAATAAAATTTCCAACATATGTTTTACAACCATAGTTTACATCTCAGAAGAGTTAGGAGTAGGAAACCTAGTAATACGATTAAATTTTACTACTCATAATTGAAATTTTACTACACTAATCAAATTTTTTTAATTTAATTAAAGTATGTAAAAAATATTCAGATTTTGTATTAATAAATTTATTTGAATGTGTATTAGAAAAGTGGTCAATATTTTGTTGACGTGGAAAACAATGTTAAATACCCCTAACTTAGTCATTGGTGCATATGACCAATTGGCTTATATAAAGGATGTAATCAAAGAATCAATGGTTCTCACCATAGATGTTGATCTTGATGAATGCAATTATTCTACACATCCTAGAGTTTGTGGAGAAGAAAAACATGTCAAAATTCTTGGTAGGAAATGTTATTACCCTTATTTTAAATGCAAAGGCATAAGGAGAACTTATAAGACTTAATATGTACCAACTAAAAATTGTTTTCCATATGTGGATTTGGGTGGATCATTGCATAGGCACAGTAACGTTGTTCACCGCACCAAATTTGGGGTTTTGGTTGAACATTGTGTTGACCAATGACCAAAAAAATCCTCAACCATCCTCAATCGAATCAAGAACATGAGAGATTCTCAAGGTTGTTGGAAGAAAAAACCATGTTACGGTTTTTTCTCAGGAGGCATGCAACCGTATCAATCATCGAGGGTGGTTACCAAAAATCATGTTGGTTACAAGACTTGGCTTAAAAATGTCATTAATGGCAACCCATATTAATTGAGCCTTTTTAATACATCAAAATAATGGAAATAATGATGGTTAAGTATTATTTTAAATTGTATTGCTTTTTAATGACTTCTTCCCTTGAATGGTATGAAAACAAAGATATTGCTCAAATAAAAACATGGTTTTATGGGGTCAAAATTTGTTGATTATAAATGAGAACAATGTCAATTCTAAGTTCTGGAATCTCCCCCATGCCTATGTCTTTGAGTATCCTCACGCAAAAAAAAACATTCATTGGATATGATATCAATCAATGTTAAGAAAAATTGGACTAAATTAAACAAAATTGATGATGGCTTACTAATATAATGGGTGCTAATGGATATGTTCACATTAGCCCCACTCGCCTTCCTTGTTGCATGAAGCTTCTTCTTTAAGGCCCTATTATGTGTTTCTAGATAATGATTTCTTTTAAACCACTTTTTTGCTAGCTTGAATAACTTCTTGTTCTTTATTATTACCCTATCAACTTCCTCTTGCAATTAGGAATTCTTTCTCTTCAAGAGGGAATTATCATTATTAAAATATCTATCTAGGACTTTGAACTCCTCAATTTTGAGCCTTCGTCTTTTTAGGTTTTCTATTACTTTTGTTTAAATTTTTCTAGATCCATGACACTGAGTTTTTGGAATTGATGTTTCGAGCCACCAAGACTAGCTCATCATCAAGATTGAAAGATGAGAAATCCAATCAAGGCCAACTATATAAATAGGTAAAGAGACATATAAATGTTAAGTCAAAGATGAACATAAAAGGAATCTAAAAACAAAATTCAATCTAAGAAGAAAGGAAAGGGAATAAAATTAACAATAATATATATATATAGGATATATATATATATAATATATATATATATATATATATATATATATTATTATAATAATAATGAAATTGGTTATTAAAATAAGGAAATACCCAAAATAAATTAATAATAATGTAATAGTATATAAATTAAATAAATATATAATATAAATAAATATATTTTTATTAGGATGAATATTATTAATATTGGTATTAATATTATTAAGATTAATAATATAATTAGGATTGTATAATTAATGATATTAATATGGTTAATAATAATATTAAATAAATATTAATATTAGAATGAGTATTATTCACTTAATAAAGGATTGATAATAATTTTGTTAAGAGTGGTTCATGGACATTGAGTGGTCGTGACATCCACGGGAAAATCCAAGTAGATCAACCTGACTGGATCTAACTGTCGGCCAAACTAGCAAGGCCTAACCCCAAGGGCGTCAATGAGATTTGACCCCGTGACCTCCTGATATGCGAAGTACTTAGCAACAAAAGGATTGATAATATTAAAAGAATAGCGATAGAATTAAATGAAAAGCAATATATATATATATACTCTCAAGCGTACAACATTAATATCACTAATAAGAAAGGTAACTATAAAATAACAATAAAAAGAAGAAAACAAATTAGACCAAAACAAGACAAGCAAACTAGAAAATCAAAAGAAAACAAAGAGTGATAAGAAAGGACCAAGGAAAAAGAAATGGAATCTAAAGATGATTCAAAAGGAAGAAAATCAAGAAGAAAGCATAGGAACCCAATTCTTACTAATTTTCCAACAATCATCTCTATTAATATTTCTCATATGTTCTTAATCTCAATGGCCTCTTTGAATTTTCTATGATGGTAATGACCAATCTTGGCAAGGATTCAGGAGTTCTCAATGCAAATGTGGTGCTTAGATTTCACTAAGTGCTCCACTAGAGTAGAAGAATGGGACCTACAATGCTTCATGTCAGCACTATGCTCTTGAATTATTAGCTTGACCAAATGACCAGTTTCACCCACATAGGGGGGCCCACACAAGAATGGGATTAATTACACACCCTTCATGTTCGTAGGGTCAATAAGATATTTTACGGAGCTACAAATGGTGTTTAAGGATTTAAATGTAGAAGAAACTTGATTCTTTCTTAAAATGTGAGCAATCTTATTAGAGGTTCCCTATATAAAGGGGAGTTGAACACAAGAAACTTGGTCATTAGAGTCACACTTAGATCAAGGACCCTTGCTAGCATTTTTGAAATCCATAAGGCCTTGGGGTCTCTTATAACCATTACCAACAAAAACTTGAAGGAGGTGGTCCTTTTCCTCTTTCATTTGATTGTCATAAGAAACCATTAATGTAGGGGTGGCTTAAGTGTTTAAAACACCAAATTTTTGGTTTGGATGATGATGGAAATTGGCATGGAGATATTTCTCCATGTGCGTATTCTTATGGAAAAACTTATGAGTAATAGATGAATCTTCATTCTTGGATATAAGGACATTTAGGAATGGAAAACTACCATTAACCTTAACTACCATGGTAAACTTGATGAAGTCTCATTCTCTATTCTTCTTCTTTAAGTCTGACGATGAAGGTTTTCTTGGAGAAGTGGGAGACAAATTTTGATTTATGGCTCCAAATAGTCATTGGTATTCTCAAAATCAAGAAGTTTTAATGGACCAACAAAGTTATAAAATTGAAAATCAAGACTTTTGGGTTCTAAGAACTTGGTTTTTGGTTTTCTAAAAAAATAGGTCATAAACTAATGTGTGTAGTGGGAATATGTTCAAAAGAAACATCTTTAGAAATCTTAAGGGGTATTGAGGTAGCCTTTCTAGAATATTGAGGAGGAGAAGATGGAGTATTTTAACAAGGTTCAACAAGGGGTAGTGAGGCTTCTGGAATATTATTTAAAGGTTCTTCTTGGCCATACTCCTATTTATTCTTATTTTGATGATAGGTTATCCATATTTCCTCTTAGCACTCTTGGATCTCTCCCCATAGTTCTCAACTTCATAAACACTATCATGATTTCTCTCATTCTTATTCTCAGGTTTATTTTCCTCTTCATTATTAATTTATTGAAGTGTTTCTTTGACATACTTCTTAGGTGCTTCCATTAGCAGTCTTTGGGGTGGAATACCAATTTATTTATAGTCAAGAAATCATCCAAAGTTTCCCCTCTCTTTTGGAACTATTCTACAATCAATATCTTAATTATTCCACAGTGATAAAGGCTATGACCAATGTCCTTAGGGTTTCGTTGGACTCTCTTTTACATGTAGGCCAAACTCTTGCAAAGATAAAAAGGGAAATTTAAATGTTCAACAACCTCAAAATGAGGAAGAACTGGAATATGGTAAAGGAATGTGATGGCATAACTACCTTCATATGCTATGTATTTTTGTAAAATGAAGATAAGGTTCCTCCACTTGTCCACAATCCATGATCAAAGAATTCAATTCCCCCAATTCGGACTTGACTCTATTGAGCACAACCTAGTCAAAACTCCCTTCTCCACTAGTTAATATAAAAACCAATAGTCCCTTGTTTATGGGATTCTGATGGCTTGGGCCATAGTCTCCTTTGTCACTAACATTACTAGTTCACCAATTTGGGAAACCTGGCCATCACAACCTTATATGTTATGAACCAACTCAAGAAAAGATAGAAAATATAGATCAACACCTTAGAATTCAGCCTCTTCGAGGGGGCAACCTCCTTTACATTACATAAATGAAGAATTCTTGGATGATATAAATGACAAAACCTCCTTTCTATATATAGGAGTCTATGGAGTCACAACATAACACAACCGACCTAACAATAACAATATAAGCCACAAAAATAACAATAGAGGGATTCTATGGGGCACAGTAATAAAAAAATGGGGGACAATAGGGGCTCAACAATATTAATAAGGGATGCAATTACAATAGTAATGGGGCAATCACTAGTATTATAGGGACCTAACAGTATGAGGTCTAGTTTGGAATTCTTACAGGGGAGATCTCCTAACATGTTGGTGGGTCTAGCACTGTCAAAATTTCAGGAACTAGAAGGAGGGCCAGATGACAAGTTGAGCCCTTACATCCTATTTTTAATATTCACATATATGTCATGGATATCATTAGACTCATCCTTCCATGATGTTTCTCTTATGCTGAACATCTCAACATCACGAGGGATTTTTTTGATCTCTTGACAAAATTCACATATGATGATGATGGTGAAGTGGCTTAGCCTGAGTACTTACAAGAATTCTATGCATTTATTTGATAATGGAGATAGCTTCTATGATGAAGAGGCCAATTTCTTTCTTTCATGCACACTTCATGAATGCCCACAACAATGGTGCCACAATCTACCTCCCAGGAGTGTGCACTCACTTGAACAATTATGTGGTCTTATTGAATCTAATTTCCATTGTTTTGATCCAAAACCTCTTGCAAAAAAATTGTTAAAACAATGGAAGACTTTGCAAGAATTGCCTATGGATTTTTGGCGGCACTTTTATGTATTGCAGATTGAAGCTATGAAAAGTCAGATGAAATCCCAATATCTCATGGACAAATTTGAATATTACCTTAGCAAATGTGTCAATCCCAAGATGAAGTGGAAGTTCAAACCTCGCTTAGCATACTTCAGTGATGGAGCTACGCAATCACATATGGACACAGTCGATGTTAGAAGTGACTGTTTATCATTCCCTTATCAGATAGCTTCACCACTACACAGTGATGTGGGAGAACATGCACACACGTTTGTTCTATTGTCATATTCTCCCAACATCACTTCTCTCAATTTTCACATAGATTTGTTTGTGAAGCCCATGGGTTGTCACGTGTCTTTGTTAACCCAGCCTCCGTCTTTGTGTTCTACTGATCCTCCAGATTGCACTATCTTGTGTCCTTCTGTTCTAGACACTACACCTGTTGTGAATGAGGATCAAGCCATCGACGGATTTAGTGTTACGCAACCAACCTATGTTTTCATTCATTATGAGTATGACTGGGAACTTGGACATCAACTTGCAGCAAAGGTTGACCTCCTTTTGTCCGCACCTCCTTCGCTTTTCCCCAACCTCTTCGGTAATTTTTCCATCACCGATTTTAATTATGTAAATCCGCCAATGGATACACCTATTATTGATCATTCAAAGAATACACCGGATGTCATTCCATCATTCAATAATGGAGAGGACAAATGCTTCATTGAAAATCCATTTGATTTTTCTGGAAACGCAGAGGGTGAACATTCTTGCTTCTCATCTACCCCTTTGTTTGATATATTTGATCACGACGATGTTGAAAAAATCATTGATTTTTCTGATCGTAGCTACCTTGATCCATTTATTCTTGTATTCAATCACGATGATGATTCTATCATTGTTGATTTTTCAAAGCCACCTGTTTATGATAATCTATCAGTTGACAAAGTCAAAACCCCACAAACTATCGAGGCACTTCAGCCTAAGCTGATGGTTATGTCAGGCGCTCGTTGTCATGGCATTGGATTCACTTCTAATCAGGAAATTGTTGAAATACCCAAGGCTCCTCATCACTCATCTGTATGCATTGAAGATCAATCCCACACTCATATTTCACTTCCTCCATTCAAAATACATGATCCCATCCCTCATGCATTGGAGGAATCTTAGACAACAAGCACACGTGTGTGACACAATTTGTCTTTGTTTCTCTCATTTGATTGCATTTCATAGTCAAGAGAATGCGTATGCTTAACATCTGCATGCAGTATCGCACAACACCATGGTAAGTCCACGGATTGCATGTAACAAGCATACACTCATTTAGGTTTTGTGGATGCATTTAGACTCAGAGTGTGTTTGTCTTCATTGTCATATATTTCATGTTTGGTGATTTGCGCAATTACGATGTTCATGAACCATGCCTTCACCAACATGGTTCAACCAATGCGCCAATGGCTTCATTGGAAATATCACTTCATGTGATCAGGCCCATGCACCATTAACTTAGGAGTAGGAGTAGTGTTTCCTTTACCTTGTTTTCTTGCATGCCTGTTTTCTTTATTAGTTTGTGTGTTTCTTCGATTCATTTTCTTATTTTCTTACTCATTTTGCTTTTTAATTTTTCTTATTCTCTTCACTCTTTTATTTGTTTGTTTGCATGTTTACATTTGTAGGTTAGTTTCGCATGAAACTGTGTATGACTCTTCAAATAAGAGAGGGTAAAGTATGTGGACTTGTGCAGCTACTAATACTTGGTTATCTATTGTCCTACCTCTGTATGTAAAAATTTTTATCTTCATTCCACAATACACCAATGAAAAATAAGTAATCTTTGAAGTGAACCTTGATCAAAACACAACACTTGCGTGCTAACTAGTATCACCTACTCTAGTCGGTTGTTTTGAGTTAACCCTTGTAATCTCAGTCAGGTAGAGTAAGGTGAGGGGGACGTCGAAACCTCGCAGACTATCGAGGCACTTCAGCCTGAGCTGATGGTTATATCAGGTGCTCGCTGTCATGACATTGGATTCACTTCTAATCAGGAAATTGTTGAAACACCCAAGGCTCCTCATCACTCATCTGTATGCATTGAAGATCAATCCCACACTCATATTTCACTTCCTCCATTCAAAATACATGATCCCATCCCTCATGCATTGGAGGAATCTTAGACAACAAGCACATGTATGTGACACAAGTTGTCTTTGTTTCTCTCATTTGATTGCATGTCATAGTCAAGAGAATGTGTATGCTTAACATCTGCACGCAGTATCGCACAACACCATGGTAAGTCCACGGATTGCATGTAACAAGCATACACAAATTTAGGTTTTGTGGATGCATTTAGACTCAGAGTGTGTTCATTGTCATATATTTCATGTTTGGTGATTTGCGCAATTACGATGTTCATGAACCATGCCTTCACCAACATAGTTCAACCAATGCGCCAATGGCTGCATTGGAAATATCACTTCATGTGATCAGGCCCATGCACCATTAACTTAGGTGTAGGAGTAGTGTTTCCTTTACCTTGTTTTATTGCATGCCTCTTTTCTTTATTACTTTGTGTGTTTGTTCAATTCATTTTCTTATTTTCTTACTCATTTTTCCTTTTAATTTTTCTTATTCTCTTCACTCTTTTATTTGTTTGTTTTCATGTTCACATTTGTAGGTTAGTTTCGCATGAAACTGTGTATGACTCTTCAAATAAGAGAGGGTAAAGTACAAGGACTTGTGCAGCTACTAATACTTGGTTATCTATTGTCCTACCTCCGTATGTAAAATTTTTTATCTTCATTCCACAATACACCAATGGAAAATAAGTAATATTCGAAGTCAACCTTGATCAAAACACAACAATTGCGTGCTAACTAGTATCACCTACTCTAGTCGGTTGTTTTGGGTTAACCCTTGTAATCTCAGTCAGGTAGAGTAAGGTGAGGAGGAAAACCTTAACAAGTATGTTAGAGGTATTTACAAAATAATTCTCTGAAGGAACAACCTCTCCTACTCTCAATAAGTCAAGATCCTTCTTCTACCTCCGAAATGAATAAGTGCTTATGCACAGTTATGAAAAATGAAAATATGAGAATAAAAAAAAATGAAAATGTGAAAAAATTGAAAAATGAAAAATGAATAAGGCAAAAGAAGAGAAAGGATTCCCGTGTAGAGAGGTGATGCAAGTAACTCCGCTGGGGTATTGACCAGGCTAACTAGCAGCAGAGTGATGTTTGTATTCCTATGTGACTCCACCGAGGTATTGTCCAGGCTTGCTGGGAGTGGAGCAACACCAAATATGAAACTTAAACTTTGACTGTCATATTGCTTGTGTACCAATATAACCCTCATCCCAATCGAAACAATTGTGTTGACTTGGCTTGGAATGTCTATCAACTAACCAAGAGCATGGCAGATGCTACACCTTTCAATCAAGCTAGTGTGAGAGTCAATATGATCAAAGAACTGAGCAATACTTCCAAAGGTGTTAGACTTGTGTTTCACGAAACAAGGTCCATTTAGAGAGCTAGAGTTCTACTAGTATGTCACCAAGTGTTGTAGCAGCTACAACCACCCCCCAAAATTTATCCTTAGCTTCGTTTTGGAGCCTCCCTACCAACCATCCTTAGCAGTGTGTCTTGCACTGTGAAATACATATGCTTCAACTGAGTTTCAAAGGCTTGCCAACCTGTGCATGTATACTTACTTATTTCCTATCATAGGCTAGCATTTAAGACTTCGGCAAATTTTTGGCTAAGTTGTTCACTCATAAAATTGTGCAATTCTGTAGGGGAACCCAATTTTCCTCTAGAATTGTGCAATCTTGCTAGGCTCTGAAATTGCTCTATCAATCCATGCAACCCTCCCTTAGAAAACTACGCAATATAGTCAGTCACTAGGATTCAACCCAGGAATTGCAAAATTTTTGGAGGCAGTGACATGTTGACCCCAGAAATTGTGCAATGCTTGAGGGACAGCCAACCCCACTCAGCCTAGAAACTGTGCAAATCCCTTTCCTAGGCTTGCAGTCTGTTGCATGTGATTTCAAGTTGATCAGATCCCTCTGGGATTGAGAAATATTTATTTGCATGCATGGGTTGCTTTTTCTTGAAATAGAAAAGTAACATGCAAAAAGCATCCCTAAATTTTAGGGATCTATTTTTAGCTTTTGGTTTTTACATGCAAAGATCATTTTAGAAACTTCCCTCTAAGTGTCGCTTTTTCCCAGATTTGTGGCATGCATGTCATAAGACTGAAACTTATTTATTTTACGTTGTAGAGATCATTCCTTACATTGATTGTGGAGCTCTGACATCCCACATTGCATCTAGGAGTCTTTGGCACATTCAGCTCAATGTTTTTAGGGTAAGTTTGCTTTTCATTCCATTTGCTACTTTTTCGTCGCTTTGCGTATTTTTCTTTGTACGAATGTTGTTTTCTTTGTTTTGTTGAACGTCTACTGCCATTTTAATGTATATTAACTTGTTGAAGCAATGTTTCAGTTTTTGTTTTCATCTCTCTGTTGTCACATGCATGACATTTGTTTTTCACTAACGGTTGTCGTTGCGATGACTCGTTTCACACACATGCATGCTTTCCCATTTTCTAAATCCTGCATTTATTGTTTCCATGCATTATCCTTCACTTTTTGTTACATTTAGTCTCACCATGCATTCAAACCTCTTTATCCCGTTGGTGGGTCTAGTCCACCTTGGCTTGGACCTTGCCTCATCCGGACAAAAATGAACATTTTTGGAAGTGAAGGCTCTACCTTCCCTCTAGAAATTGTTCAAACCTGGCTAACACTAACCTCTAGGTTTGCATTGCACAATTCTAGGTTTGCATTGCACAATTCTAGGAGGCAATGCCCTGCTGAACTAGAAAATTACGCAATGCAATCTCTAGGCATGCATGTCCTTGCTGACTGAAATTATGCATTGTGTAGTTCCAGCAGTCATTCAGCCCGCTGACAGCTCAGATTGTGCCTTGTGCAGTTTTTGCAGCGAGTTGCGCAACCTCCTAGTGAAAATTGCGTAATCTTTACTGCCAATCACCAAGGTATGTTGCATGTTAGTCCTAAAATTTGTTTTGGTTTTTAACTGACAGATTTCTTTCCATGAGTGTCACTATGTCTCTAGGTATAGTAGGTGTTCATCCGTCTCTCAATAGTACATGTAAATGGCCTCCAAGAGAGCAGGGTCAAAGGACACCATTGGAAGTGAAACTTGAGATGCAGTTGAACAAGTATCTATGGGTTTGCCCACTTATGAAGACACCAAGCTTCTCATAGAAAAAGACATCAAGTTGAAATGGCAAGACATCAATGATAATTTTGTGGCACATTTGGGGAATATTTGGAAGACCACATGGTTTATGTCAATATCGACAAGTTTGGCTTGTAGCAGACTACATGTAGATATCCCGTGTTTCCATGTGCATACATGATACATAAGATTGTATCACACACTGATCCTGAGACAATGGTGTTAAGAAGTGTCAGTGGGACAAAGCTTGCTACCTTTAGGGCAAAGGAATCTCACGAGATGCATCACTTGTTGCAGCCGATGATCACAATGGAGAAACCCTCTAGCACACACAGCAACTCAAAATCCATAGATATCTTGAAGAGTTGGGTGAAAGAGCCAGCCAAGTTTAGGAAAAAACCCAGCCTAGTTTACATGAAGAAGATACTATGGAAGGCATATCAGTACTTTTTGCTATTTGCATGCCACTTATACAACGAAGAGAGAAAAAAGACCTTTTCGTAGAGTTGGGTGATTGTGTTAGACCAACTTGCCAATGAAGGAAGGCCATGCAATTGGTCTGACATGTTGGCTCCCAGGTTGAAGGAATAAGTGATAGGAGCTTGACATCCACATAAAGGTGAACAAGCACATATATACATAGCCACATACATATTGGATGAAATATGTGCTTGTCATCAGTTCCCAGGCTTGAAGTGCGCACAGACACCTTCGAAAACCATTGTGCACAATTATAGCAGATTGTTCCCTGAATGCAGCTTTTGCAGAATCATCACACAATTGTCAGACCACTTTGTCACCCTAGTGTACAAAATGATATTTGAGAAGGATCCACCTTGCATGTTGCAGGCAGTGGTGGAGGCATTAATTGACATAGCATACTAGTATGCCTCACCTGTTGGCACCTTCATATAGATGTACAACATGGAGAAGCCTCTGCATGTTTTACCGAAGTTTGCCATGGACAAGCTCGTCATGCAAGAAGTGTTGTATCACATCTCGACATGGTCGTCAGCTAGACCCACATGAAGAAGAAGGCACCTTGGACCCTTCTTCCTTTGTGAATTAGGTTGTACAAGAAACAAAATCTCAAGTATGTTGATGCCAAGACGGAAGAGCTCAAAAGATTTACTTTTGGCACCAAAAGTTTCAATCCGTATGACCCACATTTCTTTGTAAATGACCAATGTGCAAGAGTGCAATTTCCTTGGATCCATGGGGCATGTCATTGGGATGAGGAAGAACCATGGAGATATTTGCATAGCTTCTCTAGGCTCAATGAATCAGTCAACATAGCCGTGGAGTGGTTAGTGAAACAGCATGAAGCAACATCTAGGAGAGAACCATCATCAATAGCAGTAGAGGGTAACAAACCTGCACATGACAAATGTAAGAGAAAGGTTGATGATAATGTAGAGGTATAACAAAGGCACAAATACAAAGAAGATCAAATCATGAAGAAAGAAGTTATGGGGATTGAGGCTAAGAGGCAACAACGCGACAAGAAGAACACACAAATGCAAAGATATAAACAGAGGATGGAGGAAGTAGAGAGGGAGTTGCAAGAGTTGAAGCAGCAACTCCAAGAATAACAGGAGATGCATAGAAGAGAGAAGGAAGCGTAGTAGGGACAAACATAGTAGGAGGTCCAACATGCACATATTGATGAAACTACACCCATATAGGTTATAGACTCATCCAAGCAGCAGACACAAAGCAGACATGGTGAGAAGTTGCAGGAGCAAGGCATAGCTTAAGAGATTGAACAGATGCTAGAGAAGATGGATATGGACATGGTGCAGTTAGAGTTAGATCATGATACAAACCTCATGCCTCATAACCAAGAGATCATCTCACCTGTTTCACCAGATCAGGAAGCAGAGCAAGTCCCAAGTGATCAAGGATACATAGAGATCTTTGAATACAATCCAGAAGTGGAGATGCACAACATATCTTTCGATGAGTCACAACACAGAGTTGTGTAATCATGTAGAGTGCCTACTTTGGATGTCCGCACATCCCCTGCATAGTTTGTAGAACAAGTGATCATATATGATGTGTGCAAGCATCCAACAACATTGGCTAATGATATCAAAGCATATGTTGAAGCCACCAATTTGAGTGTATGATTCTTGATAGCATAGAACGAGCAAATAGATAAGGTGTTACAAGTAGCCATGCAAGGAGGAGAACAAGTCACATCATACACCAGAGCAGAGTTCAAGAGAGAGATATTGGATGAAGTATTGTCCCTTGAGATAGTCATGCGAATGTTTTATTCCAGACTCGGTACTATGCATAAGACAGTTGTCCATCTAAACAGTTGGTAGCAGTGTTTTCCTATGAGAGCACACATCTTGTCAAATCTCCATACTGATGTCGACTACATGCAGACAGGGAAAATGAGATACAAAGGAGCCCCATAGCATTTTACAAAGATGATGAACCCCAAGGCGGTACAGTTGAAGTCATTATGAGGAAATCCTGCAGCTCATTACTATTTTCGAGTCTTCACATGCACGGGTGTTCAAAAACTCAAATGTCATTGTGCATGCACACACGATCCCATCTATTGGTACGCTCACCGAAGTGAAGTTAAAGAACCAAGTCCAAATGGAGATTGATGGGCAGTTTGATGAGTTGATGCATGTAGCCACCAACACAGACTTGGAAATCAACACAGAGACTATGCATAAGTATGTTGTTGGCCCAGTTGCACTCATGACGATGATGCATATGTTAGCAGATGAGTTGGATAGAGGTGTGAGATCAATCTACTCGGATGCAAGGGAGGCAAGAGTTTGCTTTCAGCTTGATGTCACCATTTAGAACATGGAAACCATCATGGACTACCAAGCTTGACATTAGTTCACCACTATCGATCATCATCAGGATGTCGAAGAGTTTGTCTTCCCACAATTTTTCAAGTCATGGTAGTGCCTTGCATGGCTTGCGCAAGCTTATCTTTTCTCGCATGGTTACATTCACAAATTGTAATGTAACATCTTGTAAAAGTGAAAGACCAAGTGTCGATGGTCAAATGTAACAATAATGTAGCAGTTGCAGAGTCATGAGGGTAGGTGAAGAGTCACAAAGGGGAATGTTAAGGGTCACCCCACCATTTTCTATTTATAGAACCTCATAACTCATTGTAAAGGCTTTTGGGAGCCAATATTTCGATAGTTGTATCCTAGAAAACACTTGGGCTATATTGTAATGAGCCTTGGCTTCTCCATAGTGCAGAGATAGTATATCTCTTTGGAGGAGCAAGTGGCAGCAACTATAACGTTTTGTTGTTGGAACTAGTGGTTGGTCATGGTTGCATGTATGATTGGAACTTTCACTTTCTTAATATAATAGAGCCAACACATTTCATGCATATGTTTTTATTGTATTTTAGTTATCTTGGTTACACTGATGATATATGTATCTGTTTGCTTACGCATGTATGTATGGACTCTTTCTATATATGTATGTATGAATATTGTTGAGATGTGTTGTTGGTTTAACCATTACTTTGGATTGTTGGTTGACCTTCCTTCCAGATTTTGATGTATCTTTTCTCGTGTGTTCCCTTCCAACCTGCGTGTTTCCATAGGTTTCCAAGGGGCGCACTCATTCCCCTTTCTATGTGTTAGAACCCTTCATGCACCTTTCTTGGTATGTTGCACTGGTCACACCCTTGCTACCAATAGGGACATCCTACTTGCCTCTATCCACAACCCCGTTCAAAGTGATACCATATGACCCACTGATAGGACTCCTACACCAAATGGTGTGAGGTCTAGTTAGGACTTCTTACTGGCGTACTGGGGAGATCCCTTAACATGTTGGTGGGTCCAACATCATCAATAGTTTCAAACTCAATAACTACACCTATATTAACAAAAAAATCAACCTAATGAGCTTTTCTTCTTGTTTATCTATATAGAAGGACAGTTGATAGCATCTCCCTTGAAAGTAGGAGTGATTCCCTCCTTGATCTCATAAATGGTTGATCTTTTCCTTCTTGAGATTCAGTTGGACTAGGAGTCGATCGACTGCCAATGAAGACGAACTGGTGAGAGAGGATGTTGTTATCCCAAGAGAGGCTAAGGAGTTAATGAGGTGGACTAACCCCCAAGATTCCCTCCTAGTTGTCTCCATGAATCCCTTGCATAGTAATTTCCTCAAAAATTCTTATTCTTCCTACAATTATACCACATTATGCCACATAATATGAAAAACAACTTTTACTCCTCTTACTAAGCATAATATAATAGAAAATGTGAATTAATGTGAGAGACACATAGTTTTAAGGATGGAAGATGGCATAATTCTCTTGAAAATATACATATTGATGGGGCTCATCATCACCCCTCTTTCTAAATATGTTGCTCATCCTCTAAGAAAGTTATTCATCAATGTGAAGCTCTTTCATGGCCCTGGTGGCCTCCTTGATATCCCAAGGCTCTTATGATGGTGTTCCCTCTTATGGGTAAAATCTTGCATTCATTTCTACCTCTGTCCACTCCTTCTCCTCTTTTGCTTCATCTCTTCCTTCTTGTAAGCCTAGCAAGAAGGGTGGATTGAGTTTCATTCCTATGACCCTGATTTTCATCCTCTGCATGATTCTCTTGTACAATGGTGTTCTATCCAAGGCATTCCTTATCCTTTCAGGAGAGTGATATTCTCTAATTTGTAAGCTGTGGGGCAAGGGATGCCATCTTCTCTGGCAGATTTGTATACTTTTTGTTCCAAATATTCTCAATGTGTCTTGAAAGTGTACAATGGTTTTCTCTTGGGTAGCAATGTATTTGGGTTCTAAAGAAACGTCATTAGAGATGATGCTATGATTGCTAATGACAGCCTCAGGGTTCACTAGCTTTGCTTTGATATACAAGGGTTGTTTATCCTCCTTTTCCATTACCTTTTTCACCTCCTCGGTTCTTTTCTACTCATGAGTCATCTAGGATGCTAAAGCCATCATTTTCATGTCCCCCAATCTTGAATTGGGGTTCCAAAAAGTCATATTTTTCAAAGTGAGATTGTGCATATAGAATTAAGATAATTTTTTCCTATCTTCCATATTAATTTGGTTGCAAAATTAAATAAACTGCCTATATTCCCGAATACGCAGAGATCCATTTTGTGCTAGAGTTTCATTTGGAACTGCAACCATTATAGAGAGAATCAGAATTTGATGGCTACCTACATTACACGACTTCTATAGAGAGACTTTCCATACTAGCAAGTTCTGTTTCTTTCATCTACAACCTCTTTCTTAACCTTGTGTTTTCTACTCGTAGCTGCTCCTTCATAATAGCCTTCCTCAGTCTCAAATCACTTGACTCCTTACCCATTTCAATGAATTTCTCCACCATGAAACCCATATCTTCCACATTATTGGATTTGGAAATTTTGATCCACTTATGGGTTCTACCTCTCTCTCTCTCCAACTCATAGAGGAGTGCGATTGAAAAATTTTCAGGGATAATCCTTCCTTCTTCAATAAATTTGTAGTAGGACCACAAGCTAGCTTGTGGGTTAGACTCTTGGAGCTCTTGTAGGTATTTCTCAATTTGATTTGAGGTGCTAGCTTCCTTTGGTAGCTCTTTCTTGTGCTCCTATAAATTCCCCTATTATTCCTGTAGCAGACTATGCCCCTCCTGAAGCAAACCCCATCTCTCCTGTAGCAAACCCTTATCTTCCTGTAGCTTCTCTTTTTCTACTTTATCTGAGGCATATTGTGTCCTTGGTTTCTTGAAGGTGACTGGCCTAGTGGTGGGCCTACTCACTAACGCTACAGGTGTTTTGGTTTTTGTTTTAGGAGGAGTAAGCTCCTCAATATTTCCTTCCCTTAGTCCTATTTCTTACTTTTTACTTGGTGACTCAGCAATAATGACAGGAACCTTTGTAGTAGTTTGAGGTTTCCCTTATCTAATTTTGGTGTTGTTCCTAGTTTTGAAAGACATGGGACATTATCTTGATTGCTTCCTCTTGAGCTTGACAAGATTTCCAAATGTAGCTAATGTTGCTTCTACTTCCTATTCAATATCTCCTAGCGATAGACTTGATTGATGTGGTTGTTCATCTACTGCTTGAGGTTGATAAGTCTCCTCAGGGTTTACTCCTTCTTCTACTTTCTTCTCCCCCTCTTCTCCTTTCAACTTCACTTCTCCTTCCTCTGTCTATGCTACCTCTTTTTCCTTTATTTTTGTCCCTTCCTACTATTGGGTTGTGTTATATTCTTTCCACGAGTATCCCCCCAGTTAATCGAGGGGTTAGAGGGGGAGCGAAGCCCCCCCCTTGTTCTGTGGATTGCGCATTAAGGGGTAATAGGGGATTTGAGGCAGTGCCTTGGGGAAAGTTTTTTGGACCCTATATTAGGTGGGGCGAACCTACCTATGGTTTTTTGCATGGTTTTCGCACATGGTTTTGGGTGTGATGGTTTTCAGTCCATGGTATTAAATTCTTCAACATGTATATATATGTATTGTAACATTGAAAGGAACATAATTAGAAATCAAGCTGGTAGTCCTGGTTTTGGGATCCAGGGGAAAATATCTATGTATATGTGTTTTATGTGTTATTGTCTTGCATACTTTATTTTATGTTCTTAGAATTCATATGTAGGTAATTTCTCTATGGGGTTAAAAATTACATTTGGTCTTAGAGCTGTTTTGGCTTCAAGGGGATGCCTTTATTGCTAAGAGGTTTCGCTTAGGCCTGTGGTAGACCCTGTTCAGTGGGAGATCTGTGGGATCTATTTTGGTGGTGAAAGAAGATGGCGAGAAATGGAAAGATAGAGATCGAGAAATTTAATGGTCAGAGTTTTGAGTTGTGGAAACTCAAAATGGAGGATCTATTGGGGGATAAAGATCAATGGATCATGGTAGATCTGGGTACTAAAGCAACATGAGTGTCCGATGAAGAATGGAAGAATTTGGATCAGAAGGCAAAGAGCACAATATGATTGTGTGTCTCAGATTTAGTATTGCTGAATGTATCAGGGGAAGCTATGACAAAGGATTTGTGGGACAAGTTAGGGAATTTGTACCAATCTAAGTCTATAATGAATAAAGTGTCCCTATGGAAGAAGCTTTATAACCTGAGGATGAAAGATGGAGACTCGGTGAAAGAGCATCTGAACATATTTAATACTATGGTAAGTTAGTTATTATTTGTTGATATTAAAATTTCAGATGAAGATAAGTGCATTAGTTTGTTGTGTTCTCTACCAGATTCGTGGGATAGTCTGGTTACAAAAATAGGTAGCAATGCAACTGTTTCACAGTTTGATGAAATCGTCTCATCCTTATTGACGAACGAGATGAGACATAAAAATATGGAGATCTAGAATGGTGATGCCTTGTCTTTACGAGGATGATCCTAGAATAGAAACAAAAATAAGTGCTGGAGTGGGAGATCTGAATCTAGAGGGAGATCTAAATCTCCAAGAAAACTTGTAAAGGTGGTGTGCTGGAAATGTGGAAAGGAGGGGTACTACAAAAGGGACTATAAATATAAAGCTCCCAAGAAATGAAAGGGATCTAATTGACTCAAGTGCATCATTTCACTTAACTCCCCATAGAGAGTGATTCTGTGAGTATGAGAAATACGATGGTGGTGATATCCTCCTAGGGGACGATACAAAGGCTAGAATCATTGGTCATGGACAAGTAAAGTTGAAGTTGCAAGGTGGAAGGGTTAGAACACTTCTAGTTGTTCTATATTTCCTACATTAGCTAGAAATTCGGTTTCCGCAAGCAAGTTGGATGATGCAAGTGTAAAAACAATGTTTGAAAAAAATACCTGGAAGATGATTCGAGGAGCACTAGTATTTATGCGGGGAGTTCTGATTGGAATTTTGTACAAGATGCAAGGTAGCACTATTGTTGATGGGTGCAAGAGTTCTATGGTTCCTGAAAGCAGAGAAGAAAATCTAGTGGTCTCTGGAGAGAAGACCATGTTGTGGCATCAAAGGCTTGGACATATTGGAGAAAAGGGCCTTCGAACACTTCATGGTAAAGGTATGGTAGAAGGTATGAGTAATAGCTCTTTGGATTTTGATTTTTGTGAAAATTGTGTACATGGGAAGTAGAACCGGGTGAGTTTCCCCTCCGATGGTAAGAAGGCAAAACAAATATTAGAGCTTGTACACAGTGATGTGTTTGGACCCGTGAAGGTTCCATCACTAGGTAAGTCTAGGTACTTTGTATTATTCATAGATTACTTCTCAAGGAATAAATGGATATCTTTCCTCAAGAAGAAATTTGAAGTCTTTGACAGGTTTAAACAATTTAACACTTTGGTGGAAAACCAAATAAAGAAGAAGATAAAGGTGCTAAGGATAGATAATGGTGGAGAGTTTTGCAATAAGGAATTTGAAGAAATTTTTAAGAAGTGTGGTATCACACGTTAGAAGACTAATCCATACACACCTAAGAAAAACGGAGTTGCAAAAAGAATGAACAAGATGTTGATGGAAAGGGCAAGAAGCATGCTCAGTGGTTCGGAGTTATGACATAAATTCTGGGTAGAGGCAGTGGAGACAACATGTTACTTGGTCAACACATCACCTTCATCAACATTGGAGGATAAGACTCCACAAGAGGTATGGACTGGTAAGAAACCCTCTCTTTCACATCTGAGGGTATTTGGATGTGATGCATATGTACATGTTCCAAAGTAGAAAAGAACAAAGTTGGATAGTAAATCTGAAAAGTGCATCCTTATTGGATATAAGGATGGTTTAAAGGGTTATAAACTTTGTAACCCAATAACAAGGAAGGTTGTGTACAACCAAGATGTGGTGTTTATAGTGGTGAAATATGTTGTTAAAAATGATTTCTAGCCAAAGGAACCTCAGAAGATAAAGTTTGAGCTTAAGGAGGAAGAATCAGACTCTACAGTAGAAGAGGAATCAAAAGATGAAGAACCACAAACTTCAGTTCTGAGAAGATCAGTTCGAGAAAGAAGGCAACCAAAAAGGTATAGTCCATCTACTTTCTGTTTACATTTTTCTCTATCTATTACTACTGAGGATCCTTGAACTGTGAAGGAAGTAGTAGATTCAAAGGATGGAAAACTTTGGAAAGAGGCCATGGTTGATGAAATGACCTCTTTGCAGAAAAATGAGGCTTGGGATCTGGTGGAGCTCTGGGCTGGAAGGAAACCCATTGGAAGCAAATGGGTGTTCAAGAAGAAGACAAATGCAAAAGGAAAGGTGGAGAAATACAAAGCTCAGTTGGTAGCAAAAGGTTATTCCCATGTGTCGGGAATTGATTTTGGTGATATTTTCTTTCCTCTTGCCAAGGTAGCTTCTATTATATTACTGTTATCTGTTGTTACTCCTTTTGATTTTGAGGTAGAATAGATGGATGTGAAGACAACATTTCTTCACGGGGATCTGGAAGAAGAGATCTACAAGAAGAAACCTAAAGGCTTTGTAGTGAAGGGTAAGAAAGAATTGGTATGCAAGTTAAAGAAGTCTTTGTATAGGCTAAAAAAGTCACCGAGGATGTGGTATCATAAATTTGATATATTTATATGGTGACTTGGCTTCACCAGAAGAAAAATATATCACTGTGTGTATTTAGATTAATTGGTGACCATGTTATTTATCTATTCTTGTATGTGGATGACATCTTGCTAGTTGGAAATGACAAAGAAATTATCCAAGATTTGAAGAGCCAATTGTCCTCCAAATTCGACATGAAAGATCTTGGTGATGTAAACTATATTTTGGGCATGGAAATTAAAAGAGATCAGGCAAAGAGGAAGCTCTGGTTAAACCAGAGGAAGTATATCGAAACAATATTGCAGAGGTTTAATATGCAGGATAGTAAACTGGTGAAGGTTCCTATTCTTGTAGGTGTAAAGTTATCTACTCAACAGTGTCCCAAGGCACAAGAAGAGGAAGAGGACATGCCCTGTGTTCCATATGGAAGTGCAGTCAGTAGCCTAATGTATGTGATGGTCTTTACTAAACCAGACATTGCACATGCAGTGGGAGTATTGAGCAGGTTTATGTCAAAACTAGGGAAGGAGCATTGGACAACAGTGAAGCGGGTTTTCAAGTATTTGTAGAACTAATGATTATGATTTGTGCTACCAAGGAAGACCAAGATTGGACAGAGTTTTGGATATTCATGGCTTTGTTGATGCAGGCTGGGTTAGTGATCTAGATCAGAGAACATATATAAGTGGGTATGTGTTTAACCTATTTGGAGGTGCAATCAGTTGGATGAGTATGAAACAATTTGTAGTGGCATTATCAACTATAGAGGCAGAATACATGGCAACCACTCATGCAAGAAAGGAAATAGTTTTGTTGTAGAGATTATGTTCAACTATGGGGTTAGTACAGAGAGCTATAAGGATAGACTGTGATAACCAAAGTGCAATTTTCTTGGCAAAGAACCCCGCTTACCATTCAAAGACAATGCATATTGGTGTTCAGTATCAATTTGTGAGGGATATGATAGAAGACAAAAAGGTGTTGGTGGTAAAGGTGGACATTGTGAATAATATTGCAGATGCATTGACAAAATCTATGAGCTTTGAGAAGTTCCTGTTGGATACCTATACCAATAGGTTTCATATTTCATGATTGGATATCAAAGGTCCAAATATGCTCTGCTTTGACAAATGCAAAGATCCCATATTTCCCTAGGAAGGTAATGTCTGTATCAGTTTTGATAAGAACTCAATTTTGATGGCTGGTCCAACAGTCTAATCTGGAAATGATATCTGTCCAAACTGTTTAATCTTGGCAGATCAGTAGATAGGTAGAGAAACAAAGGTTCCCAACTGCCTAATCTGGGACCTTGGAAGGAATAAGGGTTGCATTAGATAGGGAATGTGAGAAAAAGCCAATAAAAAGAAAAGGAATTCAAAGGGTTTGCAAGTCCAAGTGCACCCTCCAAGAGGGAACAAAAAATGCTAGGAGAAACTAGTTGGGTAGGTAGATGGGGTTGCAGAAATGGTGTCTCTTTCAAAATCAAAGTTGCTGAAACATCTACAGGAAGAGCAGCACTCTGGAGCATGACTAATTCCCTTGTTCTCATTTGTACATCACTCATCACTAACACCCTTTCCCAAGATGCACAGAGCACATAAGTTTATATCTTTGAAGTATTCTTATGGCTTTAAGAAGCCACATTTCTTGTGTAAAAATCTTTTCATTTTGATCTACTCCTTATTTCAAGTTATTTTCAGAGAAAACTTGGTTGAACTAGCCCTCACTCATATGTTCCCTCCATGCTAACAACTAACTCTACTACTTAGCTCCCTATACCCCATTATCCCTATTATTATAAACACCATGGTGTATAAACCCCACAATGCATAAATATCCCCTCCCTGGCACTATAGCCATAAGATTCTCTCCCAGGGACTTGAATTGACACCTGGTCAAGGTCAAGAACCCATGACTCACCTTTGCTCCACCTGAAACCAGTTTCCCTACCAAAAGTGCCATTTTTCCTTGAAAAACCTTCAAAACCTTGAAAACCTTGAAAAAACATTGAAAAACCTTCAAAAACCCATAAAATTACTCCAAGGAGCGGAAAACCTTATAAAATCACCCTTCCCCGCTTTATCCTAAGGTCGGGGGTTATTCTGCCTTTTCATATTTCATAAACCTGTTTAAACCCCTTTTTCCAAAGTTTCCGCCTTCGGAAATATTAATGCCTAGAACCTTATATTAAACCCGAAATGGCATTTTTCTAAGGTTGGCTGATTAAACACGTTTTATAAAGAAAAACATTTGTTTATTGCCCGCCCATGAGCAGTACAGGTCGTGCAGGTTGCCTGCCCGATGACCGTCCGATCGCGTCAGATCCAGATCTACGGCAGAGGTTGATTTCGGGCAATCCCGACGTCCGCACGTTAACCAAAGCCGCTGCTACCGTTCGCGCAAGTTGGGCGCCCAACGACCGTCCGATTGCCCGCCTCCAGATCCACGGCCAATATGAATATCGGAAGGCCTTACGTGTCTGACAGATACCTTCTGATATCTGTCAGGTGCTTACGTCAGGCCAGCATCACACCAGGGACACGCGTCATCATATGATTGCATCGGAGCGTCGCCTGACAGTCCGTTCAACGTACAAGGCCGCTTCCGATATTGTGACACCTGTCCCGTCCAGGTTTGCACCCCGCTGCCGTGCATGTCACCGCCAGTTCATCCCGCCTCGTTCCCCATTCGTCCACCTGGCCGCCACCTCACTGCCCCCGTGGACCTACCGCTGACCGCCACGTCACCCGGTGACGTCATGATGACGTCACCCAACCTGGGCCCCCATGATGACGTCATGCTGACGTCATCAGTAAAGCGCGCCAAAAAGGCCAAAAAGCCATATTTTCGCCAATTTTCACCATTTTTCATAATTTTTCGGAAATTACTGTTTAAGCCCTCTGCATGGAATTTACGACGCCTGCACCACCAGTCAACCTGCAACCATTTTCGAAGCACCCCGCGCGCAAAATCCAGCTGCATTCTTCAGTCTAGACCACTGTTTACCAGGTATTTCGGTCTCGTCCTCTTGTCAACTGGTTTTTCTTGAATTTTCTGTAAAACCCGCCATGAAAGCCAGTAAGACGTGAAATTCACCGATAAACCAACTGTGTTTTTCCTATTCAACCAGTTAAAATCAGAATATAGTGTCGGAGACCTCCAATTCACTGCAAAACCTGTTAAATAACCTACCCTGTTCGCGCAACCGTGGACTCCTGTGTAACTCCCACAACTGACAAAGGAGGTATCCCTGCTGCTAAAAACCCTTCCTAAAGGGCCAGCATTGTCATCCTTCACTGTAAACATCAACCTTGTCAACCTTGGTTCCCGTCAA
>APFE031000818.1:2592-13131 GCA_000404065.3 Pinus taeda | reverse complement strand
GAGGTTGCACACTCGAAGGAGCTGAATTCTAAGGCGTTGATCTATCTTTTCTATCTTTTCTTGAGTTGGTTTCATAATAAAATTTCATGCAGGGGACTATGGAGGACACCTGTGTTGGAAATCAATAGCTGATAAAATTCTAAGAGCTTGTTTTTATTGGCCCTCCCTGTTTGCTAATGTGAAAAAAATTGTAGTTTCCTGCCATAAATGCCAGATCTTTCAAGGCAAGAGAAAGTTGTTACCTTTACCTCTCAAACCCATTTCAACTAAAAGGCCTTTTCAAAAATGGGGTTTAGATTTCATTTGAGAAATTCATCCTTCCTCTTCTAAACAACACAAGTGGATTTTGACTGCCACAGACTACTTTACCAAATGGATAGAAGCTATCCCTTGTAGGCAAGCTAATAACTCAATCATCACGCAATTCTTAGAAACCAATATTCTGTCTAGATTTGGCTGTCCAGAGAAGAATATTACAGACAATGTTACTACCTTTAAGTCCAAAAGAATGATCAATTTTTGTCACAAGTACCATATTACCTTAGGCCACTCCACAGCCTATTACCCTCAAGGTAATGGTCTAGCTGAATCATCCAATAAAAGCCTAATCAACATCATCAAAAAAGTCCTGGTGGAGAATAAAAAGAATTGGCATAAAAAACTGGTAAATGCACTGTGGGTAGACAGATTGACCATAAAAAGATCTATTGGAACCAGCCCATATGAATTGGTTTATGGAATGGAGGCTATGTTTCCCTCATCCTTGTGAATCCCTGTAATCAAATTGTTGCAAGAGTTACAAGCAGAACCCAATGACATTCAAAGGAGAATCAATCAAACTATTCGCTTCCAAAAAACCAGAGAGGAAGTTTATCAGAGAACTCATGTTCTGCAAGATAGAATCAAGAAAATTTTTGACAAAAGAACAAAAGCTGAGGATTTCTTCATAGGAGACAAAGTGCTGAGCTGGGATTCTAGAAGGGAAGACAAAGGAAAACATGGCAAATTTGATTTCCTATGGAAAGGCCCTTTTGTCATTCAGACTGTACAAGGAAATAACACCTATTTTTTGAGGAGCTTGGATGGTACAGAAGCTGAGGAAAGCCCAGTCAATGGGAAAATGCTCAAGCATTATTTTGATCCTCCTTGTTAACATAACAGGACTGTATTTTGTACATAAAAAGTGTTTATTTTAGCAGTTAATTTCAGCAATAAAATAGGGAATAAGATGCAGCATATTTTGAGGAAAAAGAAAATAGTTATGCTACCCTTGATATATATTTTGATTTTACCAAAAACAATTAAGAAAGAACTTGGGAAATATAGAGATGATGGCAAATAATCTGACTGACCACCAAAGACAGAGCTGTAATTCCGTTCAGATCAGCTTATAAGAAATGCAACCATGCCACAAAAATCCAGTTGGTTGGCTTATAGCAAAAGGAAGCTTCAGATTACAGCAAGAGTTGAAGATAAGGCCATCTAACCTGTTGTTCTTGGCTTTTCACCTGGAAAATCCATCCCCAAGTGGGGCCACTGTTAGGTTCCTATACCAATAGGTGTCATTTTTCATGATTGACTACGTAAATGCCAAATATGATCATCCTTTCCATGCTGCAAAGGTTCCATATTTTCAAAAAAATAAAAAACTCAAGAAAAAGAGAAATAAAAGGAACCCCAAAGAAACACCAGGAAAGTGGCTTGTCAAAATGCTACTATTGTATTACATGTTGCAAAGCAAGTTCAGAATGTGCAATCACTGACTTTCTCACAATTGATGAATAGCTAGACAGTTCAACCCTGGCTAGATCATGTTTAAATTTCTTGTTTTAGAATAGAGAATAAGGTCTGTTCAAATAGTTCAAGCTTGGCAGATCGCTAGATAGGTAGAGAAGAAAAGGGCCCAACTGCTCAATCTGAGCCCTTGGAAGAGATAAGGATAGATTTAGGTATGAGGGCAACCAAAAGAAAAGAGGAAAATCAGGGTTTTCTAGTTCAAGTGCACCCAATCAAAATGAAGAAAAAATGTTAGGAATCGTAGAATGGGAAAGTAGATTGAATTTGCAAAAACAGGTCTATCAGCAGTGTTATCTTTTTGAATATGATCTAATTTCATGGATATCTCAAGTGCCATGGCAAAGGTATGATGATAGATTAGATGTTGCATGTCTAACTCCCTTTCTCTCCCCTCACAATAATCATTCACTAACATCCCCCAAAGAGATTGGGATCTTCTCAAACTCTTAACTTCACTCCATTTCCATAAAAATTTAAGTGAAACTTCAGGTTTACTTAAAAGCTCAAAGCCACATTTCTTGTGTAAAGTTTTATTTCTCCCCACACCCAAGTCTAGGTGATTCAGTTTCATGCACCAAACACTTCCCCTCATATTCATATTAACATGTTAACTCTATTACATAAAACTCCCATTTATATTTCCCCTCCCCTATTGTACAGAAAAATACATAAAAAACCCAAAAAATGTATAATATCCCCACCCCTTGCAACTATAGCCATATGGCAAAGTTTTGGGAATTATAGCGTTTACCAGAAAACATTATAATAACCCTCCGCATCTTTGGAATTTATTTAAACACTCGGTTAAATAAATAGCCACACCTAACCCGCCAACATAAACCATACAAAACCTCTTAACCAAAGTATTGACCTGCATGTATTTGCAAAAATATTAAAATATTACTGCAGGTCCCTATCCTTTTAAACCTCCGCGATCTATTCATCCCGTCAACCATTGGATCGCGCCCTCCAGATCCAACGACTCTCGTCGATATCGGAGCTGTCCCCACGTTCGTTCATTAGCTCTTGATGGAAAGTGGTTTTCCCGCCGTACCCAGGGACGCATGTCGGCTTTCTATTGCATCGGGTCATTCTGACACAAACCACCCCCGTACCAAAAGTGGTCCGATGAAAGCCACAAACCACCCCCTAGTCTCGCTGCTCGCATCATGCATCACGTCATTCACCACGTCTGCACCCACCCCAGTGCCCCCGTTACTGTTTCGTCCACCGTGTCTGCCATGTCATCCATCCACGTCAGCGCCACGTCATCCGCCACGACACCTTCCATACCTCACTACAGGGCAAATTTAAGTCATGCTGACGTCATCCCAAAAAGCGCCAAAAAGCCTGAACAAACCCAAATTTTGCTTAAAAGTCGCGAAAACAACGGTTTGTGTCTATTTCTGTTTTTCGTATTGCGGAGACTGTGCATGCACGTTACGTCCAAGTCGCCACCAATGCTCCAGTCCGTCACCCAGGCAAGTTCACGGTGCAAAACCGGCCCCCTCAACTCAGTTTACAACTACATTCCATACCAGTCACTTGTAAAATAGCTATTTACCCATTATTCGCCCACAAACCCTGCTTTTCTCAATTTCTCTACAGAGCACACCTAAAGAACTAAATTCGAAAATAAATACCAACTTGCCCGCAAAACCTCTGTAGATTAAGTCATTATGTGTTCATATTTTCAAAGGAAACTTTTTAATTCAGTTTTCCTCAACAAATTTCCCATTTAGACTACAATTCAAGCCATTCCCGTCGGCAAAATCTCCAAGAAATGTCAAAGTATTGAGTTATAATTGGTCCAATTCACTTTCAAAAGAGCGTCATTCATCTGTTTTTCCAGCCACCAATTAAAAACTCTACAGACTCTGTCTCTCCTTTGATTCTTACCTAGTGAGGTCATTTGTGTACAAAACTTAGTTTGACAAAAATTCCTGTGAAATTCTTTTGAAAGACCCAGTGCCAGTACTCTATTCCTGCTATAACACAGTTCTAAAATCCAATTAAAAAACACAAATCAGTGAACCATGGAAGATTCATTGGCCTTGAATATTTCACCCTTGAATGCACCACATAAGGAATTTGAATGGATACCCCTTGCTGACAAGGACTTTCAAATTAAGGATACGATGGTTTTCAAACCTCACCTGCAAGCCTTCTGTGAAATTAGAAATAGCCACATAAGCAATTTTTATGTCTTGGGGATTTTGGAATCCAACATGCCTATCTATTACCTCCCTTCAGTGAATGTGCTCCCCGATTTCACTGATTTATACTGTGCAAATTATGATCCCACACAAAGAGAAATTATGGCTCCATCTAGATATGTACTCATCTATATTACTCCTCAGTCCATAAATGAGATGTTGAACTTTGAGCCAACTCAGCCTCTGGTTCCTCTCACCATGAAACTTTTGCTTGATCAAGGTGCCAAGCTGCCTAGCTCAAAGATAACAAGAATTTCTCAGTTGTTTATGCTACCAAAGTGCCAGCCTGATCAGCCTCCTCCTTATCACCAAGTCTAGTTCAATGAGGTAGGGAAACTCCTTATAGACATGATATCCTACATTTTAGGATTCAAAACCAGTGAGTATGTTGATGAAACTGTGTTAGTATTGATGTCCATGTTCACTGCACGACAGCCCCCTGCTGTCAAGTATGATTATGCCACCTTGATAGCAAATAAAATCCATGAGAAATTCTTGATTTTGGAGAGAGAAAGAGTGTTCAAATACACATCCTATATATATCATCTATTGTTGTACTATCAACCTGATAGTTTTCAAGTTCCTCTTAAAAGACTAGACCCCAAAGGAGAGAGGAGGTCTCTGATTTTTTGGACCTCAGTTTTCCATGAAGTCCACCATTCACCTTATACATATTGTGAACTCATTGACCTGTTCATATACCCAGCCACTTCCCTATTGATGATGACTCCTCCTGACAGGCTCTCTGCTGAAATGGAGAGGATTTTACATCTCTGAAAGGGCTACAACATTGGTGACTAGTATTTTTACCAAAACCACATAGTGATCAGGATTTATGGCTGTCAATTATCTCCCTACAAGCTGTCGAAGTATGTCCCCATGAGACTCTTTGCCCTAGAATACTACCGGCAATTTAGTAGTTCATATTTGACTCATTTCTATGGTACTAGGAAAAAAGCACAACTCAAGATAAGACATCAATTGGTCCCGTTTATCTTCAATAAGAGGGAAGAAGCCTGGGAAGACACAGATAAGATACTAAGAGATGAACTTATGCTAAAACAAAGCTTTCATTGGACACCATATGACCCTGAACATTTCATAAGTTTTAGAAGAGTAAAAAACAAGCTTACAGGATATGTACACCACAGAATCCCTGAGATTGAACAATATGCTAATCGACAAGAATGGGTAGAGGGCACACTAGTTGAAGAGCTTACTGAAGAAGAGAAATTAGAAAAAGAAATGAAATAGTTTGAGAATACAATTGACCTAGATTCTTTTGGACAGGTTCCTTTCACATTGCCACAACACATTGGGACGAGCACATCATCTGCCACCACTTCACAACAACCTGCCCAAGGGACTACTCCACCTACAGGGAAAGGCAAGGAAGTACAGCATTTAGAGTAGCAAAATACAATGGCAGATCAGCCAGATACAACCAAGGAAAAAGGTCAAGGGCAAGGCCCTTCAACACAAGCAAAGGTAACAAAAATCGTTGTGTTACAAACTCCTCTTAATGAGGAAAGAGCCAAGAAAAGTGATAGACAAGAAGAGACACCCAGAGGGGCATCCACAGAATAGCAAGGGGAGAAGAGGCAAAGGTTGAACCCCTACTCTGAGGAAGAATTTACAGAGGAGACAACAGGTAACCTAAGGGGTGAGGAAACAACTGAACAATAGATTCCTCCATTTTTGGAAACGTCAACTAGCTCATTCTAGCAGGAGCGAGAGAGGCAGCATGGTGTGGAGGTCACATCCACCAAGCAACAGAGCAAGCAAGGCTCTGACATCAAGAAAGCATTCGTTGAAATCAAGACTAGAAATGAGCGGGTAAGGTTCCAGTTATATAACCAATCGCTAAGAATGGCTCCCACCAATCGACAAATGCTAATGGCAGCCTATTATATCAAAGCAGGAAAGATGACCCTTAGTCACTTCAGGCCCACCACACTGTAGCCATAGTCTACTGTTGATTATATCAGGACTAATCTAGAATTTCTTACTAAAGACATCCACCCAATGGACAAGATTGAGTTAGACAAACAAACCGGAGAAATGGTATACTCTACCTTGGCAGACAAAGAATTACTCGCTCATAAACTGTAGAATTCATTGTATAATACATCTGCCCAATTGGAACTAGAAAAGGCCTCCTCATTAGCCAAAGATAACATAATTAAATCCTTGGAGGAGATTATCATGGAACTGGGACATGATCCCAAGGATCCCTAGGGCACACAGGCCTTAATCAAAAAGAAAGAAGAGGACATAGCAGCCGTCAGAAGAGAACTCAGGTTGCCAGTCACAATCCAACCTCAGACCACAGAAGTGGCACAACAAAGAGAAGAGGATCATGTGGTAAGTTTGTTAATGAGGATGAATCAAAGACTACTAGAAACAGAGAAAGCCTTGGAGACAACACTGCAAGGAAAACAGGGGGAGGTGGCCTCTCAGCCAGCTCAAACAGCTCCAAATCTTACAGTTTCCCCTCCTACAGTCACCGTAGCAGCGTCTCCTACTGATCCAGCATCAACATCAGGTACCTCGGCTTTAGCAACAACTACAGCAGCAGCAGCACAAGATGCCAGCCTAAGCATGGAAGCTATGATGAAAGAAATAAAGGCTTCGGAAGTCCAAATGGAAAAATTTAAAGAAGCCAAAGAAAAACTGGCCAAGATTGAGGTCAATTATGACAAATCAAAAATGGATGTGGCTGAGAAGACAAGAGAAGTGAAGGCCCTGGAAAATAAAATAAAAGCCTTGGAAAAGGACCTCACTCTTGACAAAACTCTAGCAAAAATCAAAACTCTTTTGTGTGATAAATTTGGCCAGTCCATTACTGATCAATGGGCATCAATACAGACTATTTTTGACCAGATTGAATTCATAGATTTAGCTCAATATGAGACTCAAAAAGCCAGAGAATTATTGGCAAACAAGCCTGAGCAGTCCAATCAACTAATTCATTTTTTGAATACTCATACTAGTGAGCAGCTAGCAGCTCTAGATATTCAGAACAGAATAGACAATATTTTGAGAGTGAAAAAGGTGCTGACCATGAGGAATTTTTTGCAAACTATAAAAAGAAAGTGCGAAGAAATGCAGAAAGAAGTAAATTCCTTCAGACAAAAGTTTGCAGTGTTGTAGAGAAAAGGGTTAACCAGCTTATTCACCAGCAGTGGGAGGTCGTTAAAACATGATTAGTATGCTCACAGGCTAAATACCTCTGTTACAAATCAAATTACAGCATCATCAAGCATTTCAGAAGAGACAATACCTCCCTCTGGACAAAGTTTATATGACAAATTAGAAAATTTCTTTTATATTGAACATGAGATAGCACATCTCTTTGAAGTCCAGCCAAATTATTACAGGTATACTGAAGCTATTGAGACATTAATTAAACTAATAAAAAACCAGTTACCAATAGATCAATGGTGGTAGAGCATGCTTGACGACTTGCCAAGGTAGTTTTGATTCTCTTTTTGTAAATTGTCTGCAATAAAAGTAAATTGCAATGTATGGGTATCATATCAGAAAATAAAATTGACAAAGGATGTAATTCGTGCTAAAAGTGTTGAGGCAAACTCAGGCACAGGTGGCATGTGACAGCACATTAGGAATGCAAAATCAGAGAAACAACCATCAGCCGACTACTTAAGCCAAAAAACCAACAATAACGAGACACCTAAGGCGACCAGTACAACATAGTTATTCCTTCATTCATTTCTGCGCAGTTTTCCACATCAGTTATTGCCTTTGCCAAAGTATATCAATGAATTTATTACTTGATATTTTCCTACGGGATATTTTGTAAACTCTTTTATAAATACCTCCTCAAGATACATATTGTTGTTGGGTTGTGAATACCATTCTACCTGTGCTGTAATTTTTCAAGAACTCTTCAGAATAAAGATTGCTGGAATGCTTTGCTGATGAACTTGCTGGTTGTGGCATTATTGACAAATAAATATGTTGCAGAATTCTTGTGCTACCTTATAGATGAATAAGTCTTTTTAACTCTTGTTTTATTGTTTCTATGTGTTAATTTTAATCTATATATAATATTCTAAATTGCAGGAAAAAAGAATAACTCAGAATTTACTTTGTTGTACTTTGTGTTCAATTCCTTTTTATGTTTTCTACAGAACTAGCATAGGCAGAAATTCTTGATTGCTCCTGTCTCCCTAGTTCTTACACTCTGAATATAGTTAAGGAATTCTAACCACTCCTTGATGATATTCTTTCACTTTTCCATCGATTAGCTTAATGAAATATTCTTAATTTCCTTTCATTCCCTGACCCCATTTCATCTTGAATTCCAACTTAAATAATGTTCCATGGGTAATTATCTTGCTCTATAGTCCTTCCTGTTGCCAAAGAAACCATACCCAGGAGTTATTCTTCATTGACTCCATTAACCCAATGGTCTGAACTTCCCACACTTTGTACCTTAGTTCTATTCAATGTCACTTTCCAAACACCAAACAAAAATGTGCTTCATAACTAGCCTAATATATAATCAAACAAATATAAATCACATAGAGAGAGCCCTCTCTGGCTGCAAATTGGCTAGAATCTATAACTAAAAGACTGGTTAGTGCTTACCTCGACCTTATTCCCTTCTTTAAGCTCTCCTAGGGAACAACCTGAGTGATAACAATTGCTACAACAATTGGCGAAACACTGGTGGAACTCCATCTTCTCTGCTTTGGTTCATTGATAGCACAGGGCCTTGGCCTTTCGGGGAGTATCGAATCATTGTGTGGGTCATTTCAGCTTCGCCACTTACCCCATGGACATACATGGTTCACCTTTATCCAACTCTGTCAAACATAATTAAAAGTTCAGCTTAGATATCAGTGTTTTGAGTCCAAGAAGGGTAGTTTTGCTCGCAAGTTGAAGATTTTCAGAGTATAAGTTTTCATCTTTGGTGTTGCTCCACTACCAACAGGCTTGGGCACTACCCCAATGGAGTCATTTAGGAACACACACATTTATCCACTACCAGTGAGGCCGATCACTACCCCAATGGAGTTGAATGCTTCACGTCTTTGTGTAGGAAGCCTTTCTCTTCTTTCATCCTTGTATTTTTCAGGAGCACTGTGCATAGGCACTTATTTATTTTTTGGGGCGGAAGAGGGATCTTGACTTATTGAGAGTAGAAGAGGTTGTTCCTTTAGAGAAGCATGTAGTACCTCTAACATAGGTCTTCTTGTTTAGATTTTCCCCTTCTCTGTTTCTTCTAGTTGGACAAGCTTGAACACATAGAGCAGAAGGGTGAGTACAAGCATGGGGCTTCCTAGTGTGGAAACAGGTTCAGGGTTGGACCAAAACTTCCCTTGCAGATGGTTCAAATTTTCCATAAATACTTCATCAGCTAAAGGTTATAACCAAGCACAAAGAAGATAGACAAAAGACTAGCCAAGTGCTACGGTGTCACAAGTCTCTTCAATTTCAGCAACATACTCTATTCAAAAGCTAGAACATCATAGTTAGAAACACTTATTTCTGGAAAGAAAAATAGTAATATACCAAGCATACAAAACAAATGTAAACAAAAATAGTAAGCAGAACAAACAAAGTAAAAACAAAGATAGTAAGAAAAGCAAACAAGATGAAAACAACAAGCAGCAAGTAGATTATGTACATGGCATGGGCATGGCCCGACCTATTGAAAGTAATGCTTGAGATCTTGCCCATTGATAGGAAGGTCATCAATCCTCCTGTGAAGTGACTACAAATGATACATGTGTGGGCCAAGCTTCTATTAGACCAATGTAATTCCACCAGGCTCTGTTACCGGAACTTGGTGGCACTCTAAATGACCTTTAAGTGAAGACAACACCACTGCTTTAGGTACTATATGCAACATAGGCTCGGATGATGGTATGGGGTAGTCTTTTTATTTTAGGAACGGTGCAAGTTTCTGAAATCAATGCATAAGTAGATTTTTCTAGATTTCTTACATGTGGACTTTAAATTAGAAAACCAAGTGTGATGATGAACTTTCTAAGTAATCCAATCATCCAAAATGTTAGTCAATTTTTTTCTGTATAACGAGTTCAAACAACATATGTGTTTTACCTAGTCTTTGATGCGAAAGCTTGTCTCCTTCTTTACCTAGAATCCCATCTTTAATTTCTCATGTGTAGTGTTCAACCAGGTCATCATCTTCTTGTCTAGACCTATACCAGTACTATTTGGTCAAGCGGTCAGAGACTTGCGCTACTACGGTGTGTAGCTTGTACTGAGATTGGCTATATTCAGATCATGATAGTTTCCTAGGTTGCCCTATTTGTTTTTGTTGGCATTATGTTTCTGGTATGGTTATATGTTACAGATGTTGTACTTGATGGCAACACCCATGGAAATATGATGAGAATTAAGAAGTACACAGGAGAACAGTTCAGAAGATGCGTACCCGCAGGTATGCCGTGCAGAGACCGCGTCCAGACACGCAGGTTACCCATTCATGAGGTGCGTACCCCAGTGCACACACTTCAAGGCAGTAAAGCGC